>CALSCQ010000779.1:0-21890 GCA_943704525.1 Pigoraptor vietnamica
GGGGGGGGAGGCGTAGGCATGGCTCTCGGTGGTTAGGAGGGTATTCATCGATTGTTTGCCGTTCGTCTTCTCACTCCCACGCGCGCCCTCAACCTCGCAGACAAGTGGAGTCCTGCGCTGCAGATTCGCACCGTCCTTCTCTCCATTCAGGCCCTTCTCAGCGCACCCAACCCGGACGACCCCCTCGCAAACGACGTCGCCGACCAATGGAAGCACAACGAAGAAGTGGCCATCGCCACGGGTGCGTGCGCGGTCGCTCGTCGTGTGTTTCGCGGCCCCTACCCTGACGTAGCATGCCCGTGACTTGGCCGGACTATTGCCACATACGCCCGTCCGCATATGCGCGACGCATGTCACACGCACGCAGCGTGCACACGCGCGTGTCGTTCTGGCTGCGTCCCTCTCATGTGCGCAATTCGTTCGTATAACTGACTGGTTGTCTGTTTTGAAATTGCAGCCAAGCAGTGGACAAAGACATACGCCGTCGACAACTGAGCGCGCGCGGGCGCGCGTGAGCAGAACGGCTCTCCAATTGTGCGCGCGCAGTGCATCGACGCGTCCGCGCGGCACATGTGCAGCTGTTCGCCCCCTGCCATGGGCGTCTGTGGTCGACTCTGTAAATGGAAAAATAATGGCTCCTGTGTAGTTGTCGCCGTGTCGCTGTCGCTTTCATTTGGGGCAGCTGCAGGGTGTTGGTGTGTGTGCGATTGGCGAGGTTTTCGAGTTCGCGCTTTATTTATTTGAGAATCTTCTCACTGCACGCCATGTCCTATCGTGGACAAGCCTATCACGCAGTTCAGCACGGTCGGGCGCTTTTATATACGTATATACATTCCGTGCGGCAGGCGCCCGCGGCGCTGTCGGACGTCTACTTCTCAGCGGTGACCACGCTCGAGAGCGGCCCACTTGGCGAGGGCAAGCGCCGCCGCAGCGTCGGTGAGAGGGGCCGACGACCAGAACGGGAAGACGCACGACTCGCAGTTTGCGCCGCCGTACGATTCGGGGACGGGCCGCCCAAAGCAACCGTCCTGGAGCATTTTGGCATACTCGTCGGGGTCCACGTGGCCGCTTACGCCGTTGAAGACGTCGTCGCGCATGCCGGGGTCGTCGCTGCACGTGAGCTCTGTGCCGTTTGCGTACTGTAGGGTGGACAAGAGAGTGCGGGTCAGAGTCGCAATACGGTGCACACCCACGATCCTTTCCGTTAACGGATGCTTGGGCATTACGCTCCAAACACTACGCGTCCATCGTTTGAGCACAAGCACGCTGGCACGCACTTACCGAGCGGTCGGTCGCGGGGAACCAGTGCGGCAGATGATCGGCCGAGCGCATGGACGCGCTGAAGAATGCGTTGGAGCGCGAGTTGTAAATCGACTTGACTGCAGATTGAATTATCAATGACCCACGTCAGTATGAGCACCACCGCAAAAGCCTGTGCACAACACACGACGAAAGTAGTTGGACAGTACGCTGCTGTGCGACCGACGACACCATGCGCAACTCTCACCGTGAGCGGTAGCTGCGTGGGCGAGGAAGAAGAGGGACGACTCGACGGCGTCGATGACTTCCTTCGGCGTGTCCTTCAGCCACATGCGATCCACGCGGTGGGGCGTCGTCTTGCCCTTGCCGCCGCGCGCAAAGTCGCCGTTGGGCGCTGCGGGGACACACGCGTGCACATGAGCCAGAGCATATAGGTGGTTTAACTGAGGCATTGCGGAAAGAGGAGGGAAGAAATGCACACAGATCTCGGCATTGTGTTCGTGTGCGCGGTACGCGATGCACACGGGGAGAGAGTGAGAGGCTGAGAGGAGGACAGAGAAGCAAGCGAGCACAAGAGACAGCGAGCGCACCCCACCGGCATCGTACTGTCGGCGCAGCTTCGTCTCCGTCCACGTGTCGATCAGCGCATTGATCGCCATCGACGTACTGAAAAGGCGGTCCTCGTGCTTCGGCCACGTCGTATTACCGAGAACGTCGCCCTCCCCCAAGAACTCCTCAAAGTACGCGCACTTTGACAGGCGGTCGTCCACCTCCGCGAGACGCGAAAAGTCGTCGACGGGCTCGCACCCGCCCTCGGCGTCGTCCGTGTCGCACGCACACGGCGGCTTCGGGGGCGCCAGTCCCTTGCAGCGCTTGAGGATTTGGGCCGTGCCGTAGTTGCGCATCGCACCCACAATCGCCTCCTGCGCGTCCTCCAGCGTCTCGAACGATTCGATGACGTCGGCCAAACGTGCGTCGCCGCCGAGTGCGTGCGCAAGCCTGCCCGCAAAGTAGTAGAACGAGAAGAGGGACGGGTAATAAGGGAGGGTGAGGTCGGGGCGCGTCTCGACCTGGTCGCTCTCAATGGCCCACGCCAACACGCGCGCCGTCCCTTCGTACGCGCCGCGCAGGTCGTCGTCGAACCACTTTGGCCCCTTGCCCTTGTCTTTCTTCTTGCCCTTCTTCTTGTCGACGTCGTCGTGCTTGCGACGATCGCCCACTTCGCCGCCGTCGTCGGCCCCGTCCATCTGGTGCAGGAGGCGCTTCACTGCCGCCAGCGCAGCCTCCGCCGCCTCTTCCGCCTCCTCGGCCACTTCGCTCGCCACGTGCTCCACGGCCTCCAGCAAGCCCTCCGGGTCGCGCCGTCCAACGTGCAGCTCAAACAGGACCTCGTCTTCATCCATGCCGTACTCTTTGCGCTTCTGCCCCTCTTCCTCCGCGACGACAGCCGCCGTGAGGCCGTACAGCGCGTTGCTGGCGACGGCGAGATCGATGTTGTTGACCATGAAAGGCATCGTGTAGCCGACTTCGTGCAAGTCCTTGGCGTCGCTCGCGTGTTGCAGCCACGTCGAGAGAATCGCGAGCTCCTTACGGCCCTTGTCCTTCTTCTTCTTACCCCACGACCCATCGCCGCCGTCGTCGTCGTCGTCCGTGTGCCCGACGTGCGCGTCCCCGTGCTTCTCCGCCTCGGCGTCCACAAACTTGCGCAGCCAGTAGTACGTGCGCGGGTCGATCGTGTTCTCGTCGACGTCCTTCGAGAACGGACGGTACGCGTGCTTCGCCATCGCCTTGGCCGCTAGCTCCACGTGCTCGTTTTCCTTAAACCACTCGCGCGCGGCCTTCGGGAAGTCGTTCTTGTGACAGGCGAGGCGCGCGCCCAACACAAGGGCCATCGCCGTGTCGTCGGCGTCTGCGGGGACCAGCACACCTCTCAGGAACGCGCTCGGTATCTCCAGGTACTCGAGGGCCTTCTCCACATGCGACGTCGTGTGCGTCACGTTCGCAAAGCGCCGCACCATGTCCGCCAGCGACACGCCCGCCTTGAGCGGCTCAGCAAGGTTCTCCGGCCACGCGGTGTACTTGGGCGCGTCCTTCTTCTTGGCCAGCTCGTCCTTCTCGATCTTCTTCTGGTCCCAAAAGCTGTAAATCGGCGCGTGCGACCTGTAATTCTTGTCGCGGTGCTCCAGCAGAGCGTCGATCGCGAGCTGCAGCTGGTCCTCGTTGAACGGAGCGTCCTCGTCCGCGTCGTCCACGAGCTCGCGCGCCTGCAACAGCATGTCCGCGACCACCATCGTCAGGTGCGCGTTGTTGTCCGGCACCGAAAAGATGTTACGGAACAGCGCCGACACGGGGTCGCCATGGAAATTGACGCGGATCTCGCTCGGAAAGAGGCCCTTGTGCCGCGCCCACTGCATGGGAGGGAAGCCGCCCTTGCCGCCGTTGTAGGGAACGTCCTCGATCTGCTGCGAGGCCGCCACGCGCTCGAACAGCATGCGCACGCTGCGCAGAAGGGCTTCGTCGTGGCCCTTTCCCTTGCCTTTCGACACGGCGTTGTCGTCCAAGGGCGCGCCAAGGGCGAGCGCGACGACGAGAGCGCACGCGGCGATGGCCAGCGCCGTTTTGAGTCCCATTGTGGGAAGTGAGAGAAGGAGCGAAAGGCGGTGTGTTGAAGGGGACCGCTCTTGCATACGTGAATTGAGATTCACACTCCCCTTATCGGAGTCGGTAAGTGAGCGCGGACGTGTAGTGTGTGTGTGGGAATGTGTCTGCCACAGACGGACAACTCCAACAGCGACGGCAGGACAATGGGGTGGGGGCGAAAGCGCGTGGGTGAGTCCGTCACAGCGTACAATGATCGGGTACCCACGCGTCGCTGTTGTGTCGCAATCTCTCTCTCTCTCTCTCTCTCTCGGTGGCGGAGAAAAAGGAATAGGGCGGGTAGGCTGCGTGTGTGTATTGCGAGTGCGTGTGCTGCGTTTGGTGTGTGTGTGTGTGTGTGTGTGTGTGTATGTGTGTGTGTGATGCGTGCCGTGCGTGCCAGCGTCGCCTATAAAGTGTCGTTATCGTATACGCATTTTTCGAATACCATTCGCCATTCACCGGAATTTAGCGGGGTCGCCCACCCCCATTTCGTGTCGCACACATTGTTGGCGACGCGCGTCCCCTTTTTCTCTTCTCGCGGACTCGATTCAGGCGTAGAGTGGCGCGAGTGTGATGAGTCTTGTGGACTTTGGCACTAGTCCAACGGCCCGTGCGGACAGATTCATTGTCCAGGTAACCGGAGTCCCCTCCTTCCTTCTCACTCCCTCCCCCTCCCCTCTTCCGCCTCTTCCTCCTCTTCGCCACTCTCAACATATTCAGAACTCTTTGTGCTCTGCAAGACTGTCCCGTGAGCGTTGGACAGAGTGAACCACGACGTCAAAAAACGATCTTCATTTCCCGCACAATGCACTCGTCAATTTTGCTCCTCGCAGTAGTTCGACGGCACCATGCCCACACGCCCGTCGATGGAACACTGCAACACGGAGGGGTTCGGTTACAGTTATACGCCCGCAACGGCTGGCGGGTGACAGTTTGCGTGCATCTGAGCCAATTTCCACATTACAAACGAGGAAATGAGCGAATTACCCCATTGTAAATGGCCCAACGCAAAAAAATGTACGGCGAACCCCACCTTCCACCAGCCACTCGGGTGCTTCTCGAGAATTTCCATAAGCTCGCCCTCTTTCAGTGTCAGCTCGTCCGGGCGCGACGGCGAGTAGTCGTAGAGTGCCTTCGCAAGTGGCTTGAGCGCCCGACTCACCGGCCGCGCGACTGACGACACGCGCGGCGGAACGTACGGCGGGGGACCCGTCCCCGCGGGCGCCACCACAGACACAGGCCGCTGCGGAGAGGGCGCCGGCGCAGCGGACCCAGTCCCCGGAGGGAGAACGGCAGCCTTTGTCGCGGGTGCCTGCGGGTTCGGCACGGGTTCCGTGAGGGTGAACTGCAGGTGGCCAAAGTGGCGGGAGAGGAGCGTCGTGCGGTACGTCCGGACAATGTCGGGGACGTTCGGATGCACTTCGGGCTCGGCGAGGGTGTAGCCGTCCCCAAGGGGCTTGACGAGAAGGTGCGCAAAGCCGTTCTCATGCCTGCGTGAGGGATGCGTGCGCGTCGTGAGATGGGTCCGACTGCACGAGTGTGAGAGGTCGCAACTGGCGCATGCTGTGCACTCACTTGACGGATATCACATATTCGTTGGGTCCGTTCTCCCTCTTGCGCACCAGGAATGCGCCGAGAGGCTTGCCGTAAAGAAGCCCCTCCGCATGCGGACGCGAAATCGGCCCGTGGTAATACGACATCGCCTCGAGCTTCTCAGGCGGGCCGCTGTGGGAGTGGGAAGGCAATAGGCGCGTTATAGACAGGAGTACAATGAGCCGATATGCGGAGTAGGCGGGAAAGTAGCGTCACAGACAGTAATACTGATGCTCACGCGTGTATGCGTGTGAGCATACGAGGCCGTGTGTCTGTGCGTGTCGGTGTCCCCTTGCGGTTGGTTGCACGAGGGCGATGACTCACCTTGCGGCGGGTGTCACCAACGGAGGCGCTCCAACGGGACTCGGCAGCGGTTTCCTCGGGGACGTCGCGTAGTGCGACTGCGACGACGCCGACTGCGACGACGCAGTGTACGGCGAAGGCACTGACGGCTTCGGAGCTATCGACGGCGCAGGCGCCTGTTGCGGGGGCGGTGTGAAGAAGGAGCCGCCCGCGATGGACGCAATCGGCGCCCGCGTGGAGGGCGCTGCGATGGTGTGCGATGAGTACGCGTGCGGCTTGGCACCGGGTTCGACCGCCTGCGAGACGGGCCGGGGACTGCGGGGCACCACCGGAGGTCGCGCGGACGGCGCGCTGGCGGCCGATTGCGCGGGAATGGCCAACGAAAGGTTGAGGCGGCCGGCGTCTGTTTGCGTTCTGTGGACAGGGTTCGTCGTCATTTCAGAGGAATGGAACACGCACGCACACCAACAGCGATAGGCATATAGGCGCCAGCACACGGCGCCGGGGGAACACGCACACACACGCGCTCGAGGCACATTGAGGTTACACACCTTTGCCGGGGCGCAGGCAGGGGCGCAAAATCGAGTGGCACAGAGCCCGTCGCCGACCCGAACGAAGAACGGCGCACGGGCTGCGCTTTCTGCGGCGACGGCGATTTGTCCGGCACCTGCAGTTGCAGTCTCAGTGCCGCACGCGCCGCCGCCTCCTTCGCGCTGGGCGTGGGCACTTGGTACTGGTTTTCGTCCGCGGTGGGCGAGTTAAGCGCACCCGTGGATGCAGCGTGGTGAATGGGCGAACCCGGAGGAACGTTGAGGGTCGTCGCAGAGTGGCTGCGCTGGAATGTGTTCGGGTCTGAGGACGACGCGAGGGACGCGGAGGTGGCTGACGTGGCGAGCGATTTCGGGATGCAAGGCCCCGTAACGTTGCGCAGGCAGTGCTTGTGGACGTCCATGTCGCAGTCTGTGAGGATTGCGATAGATGGAGCGTGGATGAGAGCACGTTCACACACACACACACACACACACAAAGAAAGCGATAGGCAGCGCAGCACGGCAGGCGATATGCTACGATAACTTGAGGGGACGCATGCAAGCGCGTTAGTGTGGACGCGCGCGCGCGGACAGTGAAAACACTTCCAGATACTCACTCTTGCAGCGGTACCCTTGCTTGGTGAGGCCCCTGCGCGCGTTAGAGGGATTGTTAGAACGATGGGAGCGAATACTAGACTGGGATGAAATGGAGGACATGGGAGGACAACACGCACACACGCACACAATCGCACAGACACGCACGCACCATAGGAACTTGGTGCAATAGCTGCAGAACTTGGGCATGCGATAGTCCGTCAGCGTGAAAATGTGCTTCGTTTCTTCGGCGGGCGCGTCGTCAAACTCGTCGGGCTCATCATCGAATTCGGGCGCGCAGTTCGCTATCGCCGTCTCAAGCTCCCTTACCCACTCCTTCTTCACCTGCGGTGCGAGTGGGCGGAGTGTCAGCCTTGCAAAGACCCCGATTCGTGGCAGTCATGGGGGTTGAACCCAGCGACTCGCCACGAAGAGAGAAGTCGCAATCCACACTCTCGCAAGATAACAAACTGAAGGGCACTGGACACCACACACCATCTTCGAGCGGGATGAACAAACGACTCCACGCGTGCGACAAAGGCATCGCATGAACAACACGACGCGAGGACGCGTTACCGGCTGTCGGGGAGTGCACTACCCGCGCAGCAGACAAAAGGGCGATCTCCCACACACCTGGGGCGTGTTGGCGTAGAATGTGACCCGCATTCCGACGCTGTCCACGACGGCACTAATGACCCATGCGTGCGTCTTGGTGTCCTCCACGACATCGTCCAGCCGACAGCTCTGGAGCGGCAACATGCGCTTGAAGGTGAAGCGCTCCTCGTGCGACGCGCAGATGAGCATCGCCGTCTCAAAGAGAAACACGAAGCGGTGCTTGTGGCTGCGGTCGTCCTCGCGAATCTTCAGGTCACCGTCCTTGAGGAGCGTGCCGTACTCGGACAGGTTGGGTCCCTGCAATTCACGGGACAATATTTAGGAGATATTGTGTGTGTGTTTTGTGTGTGTGTGTGTGTGTGTGTGTGTGTGTGTGTGTGTGTGTGTGTGTGTGTGTTTTGTGTGTGTGTGTGTGTGTGTGTGTGTGTGTGTGTGTGGTATGTGGCTGTGCGTGAGTGAGAGACGCCCATGGATCTAATGCCTTTCGTTGACTCTGACGCAGATATGGTGATCAACTTGCACCCTGCACTGCCCGGAGAGTTTGACGGCGTCGATGCGATCAAGCGCGCGTTTGAGGCCTCGCGAAGCGGCGGAATTAAGCGGACGGGTGTTATGGTGCACCGCGTCACGCCTGTCGTTGACCACGGCGAAGTGCTTGGGTTGAGGGAGGTCCCAATTTACGAGACAGACACGCTGGAGGACTTGGAAAGGCGCATGCACGAGACCGAGCACTCGCTCCTCGTCGACACGCTCTGTCGCATCGCAAACCAATGAAGGGTGTTGTGGTTTGTGGGGGGGTACGCGCATTTGAGAGTAGTTCAAATGTGCGTGTGTGCCCCATGGCGCGTGCGACTGAATGATGCACGCACGGCAACTCGGCTTCATGATTTTTGCAACGCAACGCGTAACGCGGCGCAGCACGCGCGAGAGAGCATTCACACCAGGATGCGACCAGCGCCCCTCTCTCCCCCATTCGTCTTCGCCGCCTCCTCTCACTTCTTACGCTGTGCGAGAAGGGCCTGCGTCCGCTGCCACCACAGACGCAACTTCCATATGTCGAGCGCGTTGTAAAAATGCCGCCACCACAGCACCAGAATGTCGTCGACGGTCGCGAGTGGTCCCGTGAACGACTTGGCGTCTTCTTCGGTCGGCGCCGGCGACATTTCCCAGGGCTTGGGGTACTTGCAGCACGCAAAGTGGTACGCGCGCATTGGGTGATATATCATGCGACGCACGTTGAAGGCGTACGAAATGGGATTCCAGCGACCCGCCGCGGCAAAGTAGTGCCACAAAAGCACCTGCGTGTCACGTGCCGAAATCAACCCTCGAACATCCACTTGACATCTCTGCGCAATGTCATGTTCTCCCGCAATTCCTCAACCGCTCAATACAACGCCTAGCACTCGCAAAGCACGCGCGACACACACGCAAACGTACCTGGTCGTTTGGACAGAGCCCGCGCCGCGACATGTCGAACCACATGTCCATTATCTCCGACTGCGTCTGCGGATTCGGCCGAAAGACGAGCATCCCCGCGTTGAAGCACGGTTCGACGATCCCGGGGCGCGAACAGTAGCCCGCGGAGAACTCGTGCGTCTCCGCGTGCTCGAACAGCTCGTCCACGTTCGAGACGGGCATCCAGTCCGCGTCCACGTAGATGAGTGTCGCGTACTGCACATCAAGTGAGCGTGAGTGAACGCTACAAACGACAATGAAGCTACATTGACGAAAACCTTTCCAGCCAATTCAGGCGTACCTCGGTGTAGTTCCACGCGTGAAAGCGCATGTGGGTGCCAACAATGCCCTGGGATAAACCGTATGAGTCGCAATACGCTCGTCAAGTGCATCAGCAACAACACGCAACGCACCCGATTTGACTTTTCGCGGCCGAGTTGCACGTCCATCCAGTTGCAGTCGAGGGGTTCCACAACCCGCACGTCGTAACCGACAGTCTTCAACGCATTCTGTCGGCAGATTGTGGCACACGAGTGTCAGTAAATCACTCCAATTCAATTGCGCAACACGAAGGCATCAACACCCACACGTCCGTCCTCGCTAACGCCGTCCGTGACGAGCGCAATCATGTCGTGCACGCACGAAAAGCGCTTCAAGACGTACGCCAGCGCCACAGAGGGTATGACAAAGTCGTCGTTGATCATGGCCGTGAGCCACCCGCGACGCTTCGACGGGCGAGGGGCGGCCGCGCACGCGTCCTGCGTGTGCTTCTCCTGCAGCTCGTGGAGCTTCCACTGCGCATCAATTGAGACGCGCTCGTCCTCACGAAGACGGTCTGCGTCCGCGTTCGCCATCCACGCGACATAGGTGCCTCGCGACCGTATTTCTCGGACTAGCACGGGATGGAAGGCGAGATAGAGGAAGAGGGCCAAGAAGACGACACCCGCAATGATCCATGGGCGACGGCTGCCCGCGCTGGGCTGCGCCTTCATGGGGTCGACGGTGTACGGGTCACTGTCTCCTTTCGCGCGAATAAGAGACGCGACAGCTCCACAGCACGCGCGAACAGGGCGACGAAAGATGGTGTGCGGTCGTATTCGCGTGCAGAGCCTACCGCTCATTGCATTTCGCGGAAAATGTATCGCACTCCCGTGTTCGAAAAGCTATTGGAGATTTTTGCAAACGCAGAAAAGCTAAAGAAAACGATTGCAACAAAACGGCGACCGCATGAAAACGGCATGTCAGTGTGCCATGTCACCGCAGCAGTCTGGACAACAATGTGAGCGTGGAACGCAAATTTTGTTGCAAAATGTCAACGAGGTCAAATAAAAATGGACGGATGAGTGCGCAGCGTGTCAAGAAGGTGGATTGAGTATGGCATATGGTGAGGGTTACGTCATCGCCGTGTCGGAAACATTGAAAATCTATCGAGTTTCGTCATGTTTTGTGAGCCTTGCCAATTTGCACTTTTGGCAAGCCACTGGGTTCGTTTCCCGCGCTTTTTTTGCGTTACACTATGGACGACTGAAGACGTCCCACTGTCGTCTCCACTCCTTACTCCCCTTCGCAACCCACAAGCACCTCACAACGCACATTAACCACTTCGTCAAGCTGCGTGCAAGTGGACCCTTCGCACCTACGGTCTTCCTTTGGTTGTCGGCGACACTCACGAAGTCCAAAGCAACGGTGTTTTTGGCGGGTGCGCTTCGCGGCGCCGAGTGGATGCGCCCATGGCAATGGAAATCGACGATCCACCCGAGTGCGACGCCGAGACACTTGCAAAGGCATACTCCACACTCGAGGCTGTCGCGGCCATCCACGAGCGGGTGAGTATTGTGCGAAAGCGGCGCGGCCAAACGCGTGAGCACTCTTTAATACCACACGGGACGCATCACAGAATGGCGATATCATCAGCGCAATACACTGCCTCAGTGGCATCGTGCAGTCGAATCCGCCTGCGCGTGTTGAGGCGCGCATTCGGTGAGGTGCCTTTGTGGCTGAATGTGCCCTTATGTCGGTCTGTGTGCCGCATGTGTGGACGTGCCTTTGTGACTGTATTGTGCCTTTCGTGACGGCGCGTGTGTTGGTGACGGTGCATGTTAAATGTGCCTTTGTGACGGTGCGTGTGTTGGACGTGTCCTTTTGTGACCTGTCGCTCTATGTGGTTGGATGGCCTCTTTGCTGAAGGCCCGGCACCATCACGCAGGTGTGACTTGGGGCAGTTGATTGGGCGCTACACAACGAATCTTGCCGAGGCACGGCGTCAATTTGAACGTATTGCTATCATTGCGAGAGTTACGTCCGGAATTGAGGAGTACCGCTTCTCGTCCGCCTGCGCGCTTGCAGACATTTACATGATGCAAGAAAACCCGGAGTTTGCCAAAAACGTGTTGAAGACTGCGCTGACCGACTGCGGCAGGTGTGGGCCGTTCATGTTCGGGCGTTCGTTTCTTTTTCTTTTCACTGCTGGACGGCTGTTTCAACGCTTAATGTATGCCTGCGCTTTCTCCGATAGACATTCATGACACCTCCTGCATTTCCCAACAGCAATCCCGTGTGGGTCGCCGCGCTGCACTTCAAGCTCGCGGAAGTGTGGGCGGCGTGTGGTGAACCGAAGCACGCTCTGGAGAATCTCTCGCTGTCGCTAGCAGCCGGGCAGCAAGTCACTGCGGCGGGTCCGGCATTCTGCGTGGGTATCGTCGCATGTGAAGCAGTTTGTGGATGCGCTCTTTCTCGTGCTGCTTGGGTATTCCGAATTGTGATAATGATAGATGTGGAGAGCAAGGCCGTTGCTAACACGTTTGCTACTTGCGCTTACTCCGCGCATAGTCGACAGCGCTTCTCGCCAAGGCGCAGTTGCTGTTGTCCTGCGGTTCGCCGAGTGGTGCCGCTGGTGACCTCGGCGCCTGTCTGGATGAGGCCGGCCGCCTCATTGAGCAGAGTGGCTGTGCGGACACGACCTGGTGTAGCATGCGCGCGTTCCACGCCGTCTTGTCGACCCTGCGGGCATTGGAAGCTGGCGACAACAAGGTGTGTGGCCAGTGTTGGCGTTTCGCTTTGGCTGTCTTGTTTGAGGCATTCCATTCTGACACACGCAATCTTCGGTCGCCACGTGCTGGTAGGAGGCGGGACGGCTAGTGAAGCAACTGCAGCAGACGGTACAGCAGCTGGGCTCGGGCGATCTGAAGCCCGGCGTCTTTGACAGCCCGCTCTTGGCGCTCATGCGTCCCATGCGGCCAAAGGTGCTCCTCTCGATCACGTACTTTCTCTCGATCGTCGTGGCAGACGCAAGCGGCGACCGGCGGAGGGCCGACACGTACACTGAGAAGGCGTACATTGTTGTTGAGAAGGAGGTGGACGACTTGCTCGCAACGCTATCGCGCCGTGCGTCGGAACTTTGGGATGCCGATGCCACGCCCGAGCAATTGGCGGCGTGGGAGGGCACCCTCGCGCAACTGCCCCTGCACGACGCGCGCCGGCTGGGCATGCTTTGCGCCATTCGGTCCGGCGTCCTCGAGCGCGAGTGCCTTCGTCTCGTGCAACAAGGACGCTTTGCCGATGCACTCGCGCGTTGCAAGGCGGCGCGGTCGGCCGTCGCGCTGTTCCCGGCGGTCACCAGGCGGCAGGCGCCGTTCATTCAGCTCCTTGGGGGAATTGTGTTGTTCGCATCGGGGGAGTATGAGCGCTCGGCGGCCGCGTTTCGTACGGCCCTTTTGTCCCATGCCGAGGCGCGCAAAGGACTCTCCGCTGACGCCGATTCGTCCGGAAGCGATTTTCTCTTTCTTGCACGCCTCGCGCTTGCGTTCGCCTTGAACGAAGTCGTGTCGGCTGCGCTTTCCACGAGCGGTATTGCGGGCCTGCCCAAGGCGGAGGACTCTGAGTTGCGCACGACGCTGGCGTGGCTCACGGACGAGCGGTCTAAGGGCCGTCCGCGGTCGCGCGTCGTCCGGATTGCGCACGATCTGCTCTCGGCGGACAAGATGCTTGACGACAGGGGCACGCTTCCCGAGGCAAAGTACGTGGCTGCGCCCATGCAGTTGCTCTTCAATGTGCGCTCGAGGGTGTGTAGTGTATGGGTGGCAATTTCTGTCTGCTGTTCCAACCGTAATCCTATGACGCGGGCGCAGAGAGGCGCTGACGACCGTTTTGGGAGAGGTTGTGGATTCGCACAAGACGCTCTCGCTGGGAGCCCTCGCGTCCCTCGGCCGATTCTTTCTCGAAACAGGCGAACTCGACAAGGCCCTCGAAATGGTCGCACCGTCCGCGCCATTGGCTAAGCAGATGGGCGCTGTTGGCTTCCAGCTGTCGTCCACGAAGCTCCTCGGGGGTGGGCACAGCAAGCAGGAGGCGTTGGTTGATGCAGAGCTGAGAGTAGCATAGTAGAGAGTCGCAGCCCGTGGTGTTCAATGCACTGGTGTTGGGCCGGTGCACTTTAGCTTACTGTTCGTGTCTGCCGCAGAGTGCAACAAGCGCTTGGGAAGGGCCGACGACCAGGCAATGATCGCCGAATGGTCCGAGCTGAACAATGTCGTCACCAACGCCGCGGCGGAGGCGCGCGCGAGCCCCATCGTCGCCGCTCTCGTGGTAGGTTCTCCCCATTTGTTTATACCGCTATTATTGTGCGCGCGCTTGCGTTTTGTCTGGGAAATCGATATGGCTTTGCTCACGTACCCCTTCACCCCTTCCCCCCTTCCCTTCCCCCCTCCCCCTTGCAGGCGAGTGTTGGCTCGGCGTCGAATGCGAGCGTCTTTTCAAACGCCCTGTGTTTGGCGCCATAAATTGCGACGTCACCATGCGATGGTCGCTTGCACTTGTGTTTGTTGTTACTTTGGAACTTTTTTTTTTCCTTTTTACGAGCGGTCCTCGATGCGGCGGAACACGGCGAGCAACTTTTCGCCGTTGTTGCGTGTCACCTTTTGCGCCTCCTCGGAGCTGTTGAACATTTTTGGAACGGCAATGTCGCCCTCCTGTGTGCGAACGCGATGGCATGGAGATGGACGACATCAGCGAGTCCTCAGTTTCATATCAACACCCCACCCACTCGCACATAAGTACACGCGCGCACACACACACACATACAAACACTTATAAACACACAACCTGCACCTGCCTCGAAGTGATTACAGCGTCAATGTCTAGTGTCACTCGCCGACGTAGGGAAAGCGGCCAAGTGCACTCACCAGCTCTGCGTCGGGGACGCGCTCGAACAGCGGGTGCGACTGTATGTGAGATACCATCCACTCGTGGAGTTCGCGCACGTCCGTGATGGTGTAGAGCAAGCCGCCGACAGCGAGGCAATAGGCGTACTCGCAGAGAAGCTCGGTGCTGTGCAGCCGAAGCAGGCGACTATTAGACAAGCCGCCGACTTCGAATCTCTTGCTTTACAACAACATTGGAATTTTTCGCACTGCACACTGCATGGTTGAGTCTGTGTGCATGTGTGTGTGTGTGTGTGTGTATGTGTGTGTGTGTGTTGAGAAGGGAGGGAGGGTAGTAGCCCACCTCACGATACGCCACTTGTGCTTGGTTTTCTTGAAGTGTGGGTCGGGAAAGAGAAAGAATATCTTTTTGAGCTGCGCGCGACAGAACGGCCATAATGTTAGTTCGTGGGCGTGTATGTGTGGACGTCGCGTGCATACGCATACATTGCGGGCGCGTAGCCACACAACAAAATGCCGCGTGCATATCGGCAGTGACTTTGAAAACGTGACGACGTGCGTGTGAACGCGTGCGCGGCGCGCGTCAGTCCCCACGCACGCGCACGGTAGCAGACGCGCCCACCTGCCCTTTCCTGAAGAGGTTCGGCATGTACTTCATTGCATTCGTCCGCATGATCGCAATGTTCTGGTACTCGCCCGGATGTCGCTCGCGCAGGGCGATGATGCGATCGCGAACGTAGTCGCTCACCTTCATCCGAATCTCCATTCCCAGCGACAATGTGTGGGGAAAGAGACGGCCGAGCTCCACTGCAGGCCCAGCACACACAAAGAAGACGTCAGAACGTGCTAAGAGCACGACATCTCAATAAATGGTCGCATGCACACAGGCTGCAATGTGCACGAGCACCTACAGACCTACAGACTGTACTCCCCCCCCCACTCCCCTTTCCCCTCCTCCTCCCGCACACACACACACACACACACACACACACACACACACACACACATACACACACATTTACATCCACGCCTCAATCAAACGCATGTGCGCGCACTTTAGAAGCACGTCAAGCACTGCTCCACACCCACCAAGGAATCCGCCGAATCCGCAGCCAATATCGGCAAACTCGACCTCTTTCCTGCGCTCTGCGACTTCCACGCTCTTGCCTTCGCCCGATTCCACCTTCTGCCGCTTGACCGCGCGCTCTTCCTTCTCGTCGCCCTCCCCTAGCGGAGCAAAGTGCGCGGGGTAAAGCGTCGACCAGTCCATCATCTCCGGCGTAGCGGGGCTGCAACGTCAACGACACACCGTCAACATAACACAGCACGCGTAAGGAAGCGTGAGTACGTCCGTCGCCAGCACACACACACCGGTGCAATGGTGGGACCAGACATTGCCTGCAGCGCCACAGACGAAAGATGCGCAAAGCGCACTCACTAGTCAAACGAATGATCATTGTGCGGGTTCACGTGCGCGCGTTGCCGGTAATACTTCTTCTGAGGAAGCGCCGCCGCCGCCATTTTTTCAGTTGCGGCAGAGACCGGCGAAAGAGTTGCTTTTGACAGTGCTTAGCAGGTCGTTGACGTGATTGTTGCTTTTTGGAACTGCTCGGCCGGGTGTTGGTGGTCGCATGTGTCGGACTACTCAGTAGGGGTAAATGTAGGGTGAGGGTGACGGAAATGAGAACTCGAATCGCGCCGCTTCAATGTCACGTAGCATTTTGTAGTCACATTCCCGCTCTACGCTTGAAAACTCGAGCAGAACGCTAGGGAATAGGGGACGACACTGTACGTTTTCACGCACACGCCCATCGCAACCTAGAATATCTGCCATGACGCCCACTCACACGGGTAACTCTCTCGCGCACATGCGCGCGCGGAGGACTCATCGAAAAAGTCTCTTCACGGCACGTGGGACATTCATTGCATTACAGATGCGCGCCGCTCGGCCGCGTTGCTTCGATCCCGCACGCCTCTCGCCCGTCAAATGTGATGTGGTCGCCGAATTTCGAGCGCTGGTAAAATAGCGCGTTACTGCAGACGTACCCGGCACCCTCAAAGACGCGGCGAAGAATGTCGGGATCGAGACCGTGGAAGGAGTCCGGCAGCATGCCGGGGATGTCCTTAAAGTACTGTCGGATGTTCGTGATGTAGCCGGGATATGGGACGCCCTTGTTCTTGAGTTTCTCGTACGTCGGGATGAACGCAGAGTACGCGTTGGTATAGACGGTGAGTGCCGACACAAACACGGTGCCGCCGGGTCGCAGCAAGGGGAAAAGGGCGCGCGCACTTCGCTCGATCTCCTCGCCGGAGAAAAAGTGGAAGACGTTCGCGATGCGTATGCAGTCGAACGATTCCCTGTGGCGCTCAACGAACGCGGGATCAAGACACACGTCAGGAAACGAGCCCGGCAGCAATTCGAGCGTCGCATCCGCCACTGTCGTCCCAAACTCTTCCTCCGCGCGCGACTTGAGCACGGTCAAGTGTCTCTCGTCGAGGTCGTTCGCGACGATCTTCGTTCCCGACACCAAGGACTGCTCCCCATAGCGCTCCTTTCGGCGGCGCATGATATCGAGCACCGTCGCGCCATACGCCGTCCCGACGTCCATTGCCTTGCCGGCGACCGCGCGCTCGAGAAATGCGAGCGAGACGGCGTCATCCTCGGTCCCAATCATGAACCCATAGCTGTTGAGCGTTGGCGTGAGATAACCCTGCTCGTGGCCACGGAGCAACGGAAGAGACGCAGCGGCCATTTTGTTTGCGCGCGTGTTGCCAACACGAAGGCGTCGTGTGCGACGTTGTACGCTGTTATAATGACGGTTTGGAGCGAAAGATGCACAATTTTCCGCTGCGAAAAGAGGGGCTGGCGTGTTCCGTCGGCAACAAGGGTAATGGTGGTAACATGATCGTAAAATTGCATCGGAAACTTTTTCTGAGAAATGTAAAATTCCTCAGCCACTGTCAGAGATATGCCGCTGTCCCGTCTTTCGTTTTTGAGAGTGAGCGTACGACGTCCACCGGGAAACAACGCTGCGAGCGCGTTGAGTACTGTTCGACGTCTCGTTGCATCGCCCTCTGTGGCTGCGCATTGAGCTTTGGAGTGGAAATGCCGAACGTGGCGCTCGACTCTGCGGGCGCCAGCGTGTCGCTTGCCACGAGCCAAGACGACCGCTTCCCCGCCGACAACATCATCGACGGGTGCGTGTCGCGGCGCTGTGGCTGCTTTTCACTGGCGGAGTGTGCGATTTGTAGCTGCGTGCGGCGATCAATTGTGGTTTCGGAGATTGACTCGCGAATCTCCATTCCAGCAATGAGGCGACCTTCTGGCCGACGACGGGTCTCTTTCCGCAGGAATTTATTGTGACGTTTCCCTCGCCTACAAGAATTAAGAGCATCAAAATGTGGAGTTGCGATGGTGAGTGCACTGCGTTCGAATTGTCCAATGCGTTTGCTACGAGGCTATGTGCGCGCGAGTTGTGTGTGTGTGTGCCGAGTACGCGCGCTCGTGACTAGGCATGCACGCCCATTTGACCACTGTGTGTTCGTGTGCCGCAGTCAAGGACATGCGCATCGAGTACTCTGAAGCGGCATCGCCACAACAGTTTGAAATGCTTATGGAGCTCGGTGGGCGGTGATGGGAGGTCCAGGTTGAGTGGTGTTGAGGGGTCCTGTAGACTGTCGTCCGCCATGTGGGGCGCGTGTGTTGAGCCACATTGTGCCAAACGGCGACTCGAGTGGCGTGCACTGAATTGACTTCGCACCGCCAGTGCATCTGCTGTTATGTGCTCATGCGCTGCGTCGTTACAGAGCTCGATCACGTCGCCGACCGACTCCAAGTGAAAGAGAACAGGGTAAGTGTGGCATGCTCATAACGCACAATCTTTATAACATTACAAGCACACACCATGCTAACAGAGAAGAGCATTCTGCGGCAACGCTACCCCACATGCAGCGTGTTCGTCGTTCTCACTCCCGTTCTCATCGCTCCTCTCTACAGTTTCAGTCCGTCGTCGCACGCCACGTTCGCTTTGTGATCATGTCGGCATACGAGGACTTCTGCTCGGTCCATAGGTTGAATATCGACGGCGAGGGCGCCGGCCGCGACCGAGACTGAAACTTTGTCAAAACAGCGCAGCGCAATCGCACCTTGCACCGTCTCTATCATTCATAGAGCATCTTCACACTCTGGCACCCGCGTGCGTGCAATCGCGATGCTCGAATCTGTTGTACATTTCACTGAAGCCGCGCACGTCTCGTCCTCATGCGTTTCAAACCCAAGTTCTTTGCCAAGTTAATCCTCACCCTATCTTGCATGAGCACCATTGATGACGTCATGTTCGGTGGCCACTCGCCCTAACCCCACAAAACTTTTCACGAGAGGGGCACATCTCTACTCCTCACATACCTGCTCTTCGTTTGGCCGCGCGTGCAGAACACAGTCATGGCTGCTCGCACTGCTCTTGCGTGTCGCGCGGCGGTGGCATCCGCCCTTCGACAACAGCTCCGTCAGCAGCTTCAGCCACGCACTGCGCGCGTGTGCCTTGTCGCAAGCCCATCACGCCCCACACACACGCGCCTATCGATCCCATTTTCGTTCCCCTTCTCCCTCCGAGGCCTTTCTGTGCGCGTTCTCTCAACAACGGCGGCTGCTTCGCACAAGGGCCACGCACACGCTGATGATGGACTCCCGGAGGCGCCGTCGGAAAAGGCGCACGCCGAGCCATGGCACGACGATGCACCCGCGTCTCCTCACGAACATAGCCATCCGAAAGAGAAGGAGCACACGGCGAGTGCGATGAACATCACATACGTTGGCATCTTTGTCAATGTCATGCTGTCGGGCGGGAAGGGCGTGCTGGGCGTCCTCTCCAACTCGCAGGCCCTCATTGCTGATGCGGCGCACAGCTTTTCCGACCTTCTTTCCGACTTTGTGACGCTGTGGGGCGTGCGACAGTCGCGACGTCCCGCGACGAAGAAGTTCCCGTTCGGGTACGGT
Source organism: Pigoraptor vietnamica (assembly GCA_943704525.1). Classification (NCBI taxonomy): domain Eukaryota; class Filasterea; order Ministeriida; family Capsasporidae; genus Pigoraptor; species Pigoraptor vietnamica. The sequence continues at coordinate 19,146 of CALSCQ010000779.1, forward strand.
CGTTCCGAGTCGGTCGCGGCGTGCGTCGTGTCCGTGATGCTGATTGCGACGGGCGCCGGGATGATCGAGCACTGCGTGCGCATGCTGGTCACCGGCAACATCTCGGGGCCAACGGAGATGACCAACTACGCCATTGCGATGGCCGCCGCGTCGATTGTGTCGAAGGAGGCGCTCTACCAGCGCACTGTGTGGCTGGCGAAGGGCATGGACAGCCCCGCGCTGCACGCCAACGCATGGCACCACAGGTGCGTGAGACGTGTGTGTGCCTGTGTGTGTGTGTGTGTGTGTGTGTGTGTGTGTGTGCCTGTGTGTGTGTGTGTGCCTGTGTGTGTGTGTGTGTGCCTGTGTGTGTGTGTGTGTTTGTATTGCGTGTATGTATGTGTGTATGTGGGTGTGTGTATGTGTAATGTGTGTGCGTGTGTGTATGTGTAATGTGTGTGCGTGTGTGCGTGTGTGTATGTGTAATGTGTGTGTGCGTGTGTGTATGTGCGTGTGTGTATGTGTAATGTGTGTGTGTATGTGTGTGTGTGCGTGTATGTGTGAATGCGTGCCGTGCATGTGTGCTTTCGGGTGTCCAGGAAGATGGCCCCTCCCATAGCAGCCGCATCTCACGCACGTGCGCCTGTGCAGGACGGACGCGCTTTCCTCCATCGTGAGCCTTGGCGCACTCGTCGCCCAAAAGTACGGCTTTGCGTTTGTGGACCCCATCGGCGGCGTGGTGGTTGCGTGGATTATCCTCAAGGCGGGCTGGCAGATCGGCGCCGGCAGCATGCGCGAGATACTCGACATGTCCACGGGAGAAAGGGTGGGTTGAGAAGAGTTGTGGGGCAGTTCTCGAGATGCGTATGTCGTAGTGTTGCGTCACTTTGCGCGTGCTTCGGCGCATGTGCCTCTGTGGAGGAAGAGTGCGTGATGTGGGTGTGTGGGGGTGCCCGTGTGCGTGCGTATGTGGTAACCGCGCCGCTTCCATTCAGATGCACCGGCAAGTGGCGCACGTTATTCGCGATTCGATTGGCACGGCGCCCTTCTCCCACGAGTATCTTCGAATTCGCAAGGTGGGCTTGCATTTTTACGAATAACAACGCTGTTACGCGTGCGTATTCCACCATATGACCTCCTATCTCTCCATGGCCACAGGTCGGACCCCACTACTTTGTCACCATGCGGTTGACGACCGATCCCGCGGTTGCGTCGGGCGATTTCGAGAAAATTTCGAGCCGCGTACGCCGCGACATTCACCGGCGCTTGCCCAGCGCGCGAGAGGTCGTCATTGAGCTCGCGACGCACCGCGCACACCACCACGGAGGCCACGCACACGGCGAGGGCTGTGCGCACGACCACGATCACGTGCACGGAGGCGGCCATGCACACGCCAAGGGCTGTGCCCACGACCATGATCACGCGCACCAGCACCCGCATCCGCACGCGCACCCGCAGGCTGGCGTGAGCGAAACGGGAGAGGGGAAGAGTGTCGGTCGATAGGCGTATAGTCGCAACGGTCACCGATGGCATAATATGGCATGTAGTGTATGTCGTGTGGGCTCTGCCGCTGCCTTGTGGAAGGGCGGCCGGCAGAGAATGAATTGATGAGACTCATGTGCGTGTTGTTGAGCAGAACAGCTTTTTCACTCTGCAAACACTCCCTCCGACGCGCGACAACGCACAACGCGCCCCACGCCCCACGCACACGCTGCACCCCGCGCACACGCCGCCACGCGAAACGCGCGCAAACCCATAGGCGGCAGTACATGTCAGGACGAGGCTGCCGCATTTGCACCTGCAGGTGTGTGCGCACCCTCTTCACCGCCGGTGTTGGCCACGCTCTTTCTGCACACGGGACAATTTCCGTGCTGCGAGCGGAGAAAGCCATGTCAGTTAGAAGAATAGACGTCGAATTTGCAGTAGCACAAGACAATGTGAAACCAAGCGGGCGCGCGCGGTCAAGGGCGTAAGGCGCACCATTTTCAACCAGGGGACGATGCAGTCCTCGTGGAACATGTGCGTGCATTGGAGCTGTTTTGCCTTCTCGCCGATTGCGAATGCCTCCTTGCACACGGCGCACTCGACACTTTGGTCTGCGGTTGGGTCAGGTCAGAGTGCATAGACAAAAATGAATGCCCTCACACACACGCACGCACGCACGCACGCACACACACACACACACACGCGCACACACACACACACACACACACACACACACACACACACACACACACACACACACACACACACACACACACACACACACACACACACACACACTAATAAGCTTATGCACAAGCACTGCGTACCTGTGTGTTCCTTGGTGATTTCGACCGTGGGCAACGAAGAGATGGCGTCCGCGGGCGCCGGCGGCACGCCATGGCCGGAAGTCTGCTCCATCAGGCGCGAGATAATCTCGTCAAAGCTGCGCTGTCCCCACACGTAGTTGCCGGGATCCGAGTTCAAGAACGGCCTGCGACGCAAACGGGGGTGGCGTGCGGCTGAGTAAGTCGCGTTCAAGCAGCGAATTGGTAAATGAAGCGAAAGAGATGACACAGCAATATCGGATCGTCTCGGGTCACAAGGCCTGAACTGCAGCGAGGGAGAGCAAGCGCACTGCACAACGAGGGAGAGCAAGCACACTCACATGAAACCGGCGTTCACGCCGGGCAGAATCTGGCTGAGCAGCCTGCGCAGGCGAGAAGAGGACTATAAGCCGATGTTTGGTGTTTGCGTGTGGGGGCGGGGGGGGGGGGGGGGGGG
>CALSCQ010000780.1:0-10060 GCA_943704525.1 Pigoraptor vietnamica
CGCCCTCCCTCCCCCCTTCCCCCTCCACTGAGCCACCCACCCACTAAAAAAAAACAAAAAAAAACAAAAAACAAAAAATAAAATTAAAACAAAAACCAACACAGAAACATCATGAAGGACATGCACATGCCTTGGCAACAAAGTCGCCGAATGCGTCCTGGCCGACAAGCACGTTGCGGGCCGACAGGTCCTGCGCACAAGGCAGCACATTAGCCCACTCGGGTCAGTTTGTGCCTCGATTGACCTCCCTGACGCCTTTTCCCCTTTCCCACACAGTGATCGTCCACGCATCCCTACCTTATGAACGATGCGATTCTGCGCGAGGTATTCCATTCCGGCCGCAATGCCCGAGGCAAGCCCCACGAGCGTCAGGTCCAAGCTGGCCGCGTCCACCTCCGCCGCCGTCGCCTTCCGATAGCGATCGAGCCGCGCCAGGAAGCTCTTGAGACTTCCGTGTGCGAGGAATTCGATGACGATGCTGGGCGACGAAGGTCACCGTGTGAGTGTGAAGGTGTATTCGCGCGCACGTATCAACGATTCCACGCGAACCTCCTGCTTGACTGCAATGAACAGAGACACACACACCACGTACGCACGCACATCGTGATGCTCTCAGACACATACTCTTTCACGCACATGCACACCAAACATGCACACAAAGTGTGCGGTTGCACACAGCAAGCGGGTACGCACAGCATGGGGTCTTCCGTGGTCGAGATTCCGACGAGCGATGCAACATTTTGGTGCGATAGGCCCATCATGATCTGCAGCAGCCCAGAGACGTACAGGGCCGTCAGATGGACCTCGCTTTTCAGTTGTGTGTGTGTGTGTGTGTGTGTGTGTGTGTGTGTGTGTGTGTGTGTGTGTGTGTGTGTGTGTGTGTGTGTGTGTGTGTGTGTGTGTGTGTGTGTGTGTGTGTGTGTGTGTGTGTGCGTGTGCGTGTGTGCGTGTGTATGTGTGCGCGCCGGCGTGTGTGTGTGCGTGACGTGTGCGCAAGTACGACGGACCTCCACATACTCTGAGACTAACTGTAACACTCCGTCACCACTCCCACCTGTGCCTCTGCAATAAACTCGATGCGCGCGTCGACGGCTACTCCCGGCTTGAGCGACTTTGCCGCGCAAATGCGCAACTTGTGACCGACGCTCACCTGCCGCCATCGCCAGGATCAGCTCAGCCAGGTGCCGGTGTGCATGCACCCACGATGCGAATGTTTGCGCATGTGTCTCTTGGGCGCACGGTCGACACCCTTCCAACCACACCACATACACCGCCGCACACAACCTCTCTCTCTCTCTCTCTCTCTCTCTCTCTCACGCATTTCACACACACACATATATGCACACACACACACACAGCTGACACACATACATACACACGCACAAAACATCGCACACACAACATCACACGCATACTCACGCAACACACATGCGTGCGCGCACGTACGCACGTACCTGTGCACGGTACACGACCCCGAAATTGCCCTCCCCAAGCACGTCCTGGAGCTCGATCGTTCCGCGCGGGATTTCGTAACGCCGCATGTCCGGATTCGCCTGTTCCAGGTGCCGCCCAAATTCCTCGATTTGCTGCGCGCTCCACAGGCGTCGTGCCCTCCGCACGTACAGATACACCGCGATGACGACGAGAACGCACAATCCCGAAACGGACACACCCACTGCAATGGCCACCGTCGGCACGGAGCTGCCGTCCGACGGGGCGGTGCATGAGAAGACAAAGTCCGGCGCCCGTGCCACGGGAAGTGCGAAGCCCGGGCATGCGGTCAGGGACACAAACACCTCCGCCGTCGCCAGCAGCGGGTCATTGTCGTCGAAGAGCAAGTTCCCGCTGACAAAGTAGAGGCGGCACGTGGCGGGGCCGACGGGGGCCGACACCCGGATGTTCGTGTAATTCACGATGGAGCTGAGGAGGAACGTGCGCGACAGGTCGCCGCTGATGCTGCAGTTCGAGGCGAGGCGGATCCCGAGGGGCGTGGACGGCGGCGGAAATGCGCGCTGTCCGTATGCGTCCTCGGTAATGACGGTAAAATTTTGCAGCGCAACGCCGGGTTCGCGCGGATCCACGAGGAGATCGGACACGCCGTTGGCGGCGCGGAACCGCAGGAGCACTGGCGGGGACGCCAGGGTTGCATTGCCCTCCGCAAAGCGTGCGGAATAGCTGGGATTGCCGTCGAAGACGCTCCCCGGAGGCGCATCATAGCGCGCGGCGGAGAACACAGCGGGCCCTGTGGACGCGTGCGCACTCCTCACGCGAACCGCGGCGAGCGATGTGTTGCTGTTGTCACTCGCGCCGAGATAGAACGCGCCGCCGGCCGAATAGAGGGATCCTTTGGCTCCTGCGACACACCCATCCAAAAGTGCGCCCCGGATTCGAAGATTCGGAGACAACGCGAACACGCACCCGCCGTTCGAGACGGACGTGGCGTTGTGCACATTGAGGGCGTCGATCGCGACCGCAGCCGAGTCGACGAGCGAAACGGCGCCACCGGCCGAAGCGAATGTGCCGTCGGTGCTGGCGTCCACCATGGACAGGTTTGCCGCGCTTCCCACGTGGACAGCACCGCCCCTTCCCGCGGGCGCTGATGCAAGCGCAAGTCGGAGGCGAACGGCAGAAACGCGAGCACGGTCCGCGCCCACTAGTGCACCACCGTCGCCGACGACCGCGGTGGACGCATGCACGTCTACGCCGTCGAGCGAGGCCACAGCCTCGCCCAGACACGCAAGGGCACCGCCGCTATCGCGCGCCACGGCATCCGCAATCACAGCGCGCGTCAAATTGACAAAGGCGCTGCCCATCGCGCACACTGCCCCACCCCATCCAAGTCCAGACTGTGCGGACAACACCGCCGCGTCCAGGAGCGTAAGCTGAGACCTCCCATCGACGAGGAGTGCACCCCCCGAGCCAGGCGCGAATGACCCGTGGACGGTGAAGTTGCGCGCAACCACGCGCGACAGGCCGCCCATTGCCACTGCCCCGCCACCGAGCACGCCGCACGACGCCCCTTTGACGGTCACGTTCGCGAATTCGGCGTTACCCAGTAGCGCCAGCGTCGTAAAACCGCCGCCGAGCCCCGCGACTGTGTTCCGAAACGTGCTATCGGTGACGGCGAGGGTGCCCATTTGTACCGAGAAGCACCCGCCGTTTCCTTGCACGGACAACGTGCCATCAAAAACACACCGTTCAACAGACACTCGTCCGCCAGCGACGGCAACGGCCCCACCGTCGCTTGCCGCACTACTGGTTGACACGAAGAGGCCTTCCAAGGCAACGGACGAGTCGTCGTCAACGCTGACAAGGCCACCCCGTAGCCCCGCGGACGTGCCCGAAATCCACGACGCCGACACGTCGACGGAGGACGGGCGGTCGCCAAATGCTTGCAGGAACCCCCCGGATGCACCTGCAGAGCACGACGCAAAATGGCTGCGCGTCACGCGCAGGGTGGCTCCTCGTACATGCAATGCGCCTCCTCCGACCATCGCCGCAGACGACTGTACGTGCACGTCATCGAGCACCACACGGGGGACGTCAGGCTGGTTCGGCGACGGCACTGCGCTGACAACGCCGCCAAAGCGGGCGGTGGCATTGGCAATGTGCGCGTCGAACACGCCGAGCGTCGCAGGGCCCAGGAGCGCCACGAACCCGCCCACGCCAAGCGAAGATGTTCCGGACACGGTGACATTGCGAACTGTTAGCACCGCCGTTCCCGAAAGGTATGCAAAACCACCCGCACCGCCGGCGCTCACCCCCTGGACGATGCAGTTGTCCACTCTAAGGACACCGCCCGAGGCCGCGACCACGCCCCCGTTGCCCAGCGACGCAACGCCCGCCATCCAGACACCGCGGAGAGACACGAGCGGAAAATTTCCTTCGGCGTCACCTGTGCCGACGGACACCGCCCCGCCGTCGCCCCCACTCGACAGCGAGGTGAAAGAACCCCCCTCCATTACAAACGATGCACCGTCCGACAAGACCGCCGCGCCGCCGTTGCTCGCACTTCCGCGCGGCCCGAAGCTGGTTTGCGTCACACGCACGAGTGACAGTCCGGCGAGAACAAGGGGCGCGCCCTGGAGGGAATCACCGTCCGCCGATCGGCGCAGGATCCCCGCGTTGTCAAATCTGCATTGGTGGCAGTTGACGACGCCCCGTCCGGTCACGAGAAGCGCCGACTCGATGAACTGAAACATGTGCAAGTCCGCGTACCCGCGTACCTCGACCACTGAGCGTCGTGCGCCGCCATGCAGCGACACGGCGCTCGTTTCGTCAAACAGGCACTCATGCATGCTGTTGAAAAAGACATCCTGCACGGCGACGACACCCTTCACTCGCAGCCAGCTGTTGATGAAAATCAACCAGGCGGCAATCAGCGACTGATCGGGGCCCACGTCGAGCGCGTAGCTCCTTGCGTAAATGGGCTGGAACGTGTACGCGATTTCACGGCCACTCATGAGGCGGTTGAGCCACTTCTCGATCGGTTCGTCCGAACAATCAAAGCAAACCGACAGTCTGGCCGCGGGAAAGTACGGCGTGATCATAGTGAACCTTGCCTCCTGTGGTCTTGGGGGCGCGACATTTAGTTCGCAGTCCACGCACGTGACGTTGCCCCATTGGCGGACGGCGCCGGGCGGGCACGACAACCACCCCTCGCGCGGCCGCAGGGTCACAGTCCCAATGTGATCTGCGCGGAAGTCGCCGATGGATAGCGTGGCAAGGCTGCGGACGAGGACGCCCGGCGGACCGTACGCGCTGACGGACGACTCGACGCGCGTCTGCCCCACCTCCGCGCGGGCACGCCCGGTCAGCGCCAGCAGGCCGCCCCCGCCGTCCCCGCGTGTGGCCGTAAGGACGCAGTTGCTCACGGTGACCAACGCGGACGACGATGCGTGTAGGAAGCCACCGATGCCACCCGCCGTGCACGACGCTATGTCCAGCCCCGACAGCACGAGCGACGACGATCCCCCCGCCGACGCAAAGCCGCCGCGGCCTGTGGCATTGGAATTGAGCGACAGCGAGTCTGTCACGGCGAGGGTCGCATTCCCCGCGGCCGCCACAACGCCCCCGTCGCCGCTTGCTTGCGAATCGGCGAGCGTGCAGTTGTGCACAGCCACGCTCGATTCATCCTGCGCAAACACTGCGCCGCCCGCGCCCGCGAGCGAGCCCTCCACGCGAATGGCATCAAGGCGCAGTGCGCACGTGTCGGCGGCAAAGGCGGCGCCACCCGCAACCCCAGCCACGCACGTCAGCAGCGCGCTCGAACGCACCGCCACGGTCGCTTCGCCTCGACACGCGAGGCATCCACCCCCTCCGCCCGCCAACCCCTGCAGTTCGCCCCGCAGGACCTCCAACGTCGCTGCATCTGTCACATAGATAGCACCGCCATCTCCGCCAGCCGTGCCCAAGCCGAACACACTGTCCACGACGCTCACGCGTGATTTACCCTCTGCATAAAGAGTACCGCCAGGGCCTTTCGACCGCGCATTCGCAAAAGTGCTGCGGAGAACTTCGACGGACGCGCGATCCGTTACATGCACGCAGCCACCGGCCCCACCGCTCGCGTCCGTCGCATTCAGATCGACCAAGCGAAGAGTGGCGGAGGCCTCGGCGAAAGCGCAGCCCCCACGCAGCAGCGAGCTCACCCGATGAAAACCGCCGGAAGTGATAGAAAGGGACGACTTTCCGCCAGCAAAAAGCGCACCCCCCGTATCACCCGCCGATACCATCCAAAAGTCCGGACAATTGACCGTAACCACGGAGGTGCCCAGCGAGGCCACGCCGGCGCCATTAAGGGTGGTGCTCACGTTCCGTAGGGAAAGTGCTTCCAGCGCCACGCTTGCATTGCCGTCCGCGCACACGGCCGCGCCCACCGAGAACTGTGAAGGAATTACATAGCCCCTCGGATCGTTCGCTTCGAATACGTATTCTACGCTCGAGAAAAGGGTATTCGGGTTGGACACAGAGCCGTCAACGGAGCACCCGACCGCACGCACGCGAGCCCCCTCGATTGCGGACACAAGCGCCCCGCGGATGGTCATCGCATCCATCGCGACGACACGATCCATGTCGACGACAGCAGTGCCGGTAGCGAATACCGCGGCACCCTCAGTGCCCACGAATGCAGAGGCCACGGACGCTGCTGACAGGTGCACCGACGCGTTGTCCCGCGCATAAACCATCGCGCCCCGCGCGAGGACGGTGACATGGGTCGCATTCACACGGTCGATCGTGACGCGGGCGCGCTCTGACGCATGCAGGACGCCGCCGTCCCGAGGGCACTTGATACCATCGACGGAACAGTCCTCGAGAGTGAAGGCTGCCTCGCCACTGACGCGCGCAAGGCCGCCTTCGCCGCGGTTGGGCCCCCTCCACAAGGGATCATTCACGAACCTATCGTAGAAAAGCACGGTGAATACGAGGCGGAACGAGCTTGACCGCACGACCGCGGTCGCGCCGTCGCCCACGTAAAAAGCGCCCCCCTCCCCCTCGTGCCCCCCCGCACCGGACACCTGTGCATCCTCGAGGAGCAGGGACGACGACCCCCCGACGTACGCAACGCCGCCCTGGAGCGTGCGGGGAAGGTTGGAGAGTACGCAGCGGGCAACGCTGACGACCGCGCGATCGCCCAGCCAGAAGGCGCCACCGCGCGAGACGTCAATAGCCATCTGGGAGTAGTCCGGCGTGCCCGACACAACCCATGCGGCAGCCGACACGTCGCTGGCGACGACCGACGCGTCCTCGTACGCGCGCAGTGTCCCCGCCACGTTCACGAAGGTCGCGTTGCGAATGGTGAGCGTGGCATTTCCGCCCACCGACAGCACATGGCGCGCGCACTCGCGATGCCCCAAAATGGCCGCCGATTCGAAAGAGACCGAGTCAAAGACGGCTGCGACCGTCCCGGACAGTGTCACCGCATGGTCGCTCGACGCATCGAGGGGGAGGCGCGGTGACACGTATGAGCGCACGCACCGGAACGCAAGAGACGCGCCGTCGGCAGCATCGAAGAGTCGCGATGACGCCGCCGAGACGGTCACATTGGCAAGCTCCAGCGCACTGCGGTCCCTCATGACGCCGACGGCCGTGACGAACGCGGCGGCTATATTGCTATCGGTTGCGGAGAGGCGCGCGCTGCCCGCGAGCGTCCACACGCACTGCGCCTGTGCAAGGTTGACTTTTGCGCGCACAAGCCGAGCCACAGCCAGACCCGAGATGGAAAGCGCTTGTCGGCCGATAAACGTAAAGGACGCGTCTGTTGCATTAAGTGACGCACTGTTCATGATCGCGACGGCCGCAACAGCGACAGTGGTGCTCGCGTTTGCGGCGGAAACCGTGCCGTTTGTCAGGCGGAGTCTCGCGCGTCCAGACACGACCAGGGCATTCCAGCTACCATCGGACACAACCACCGCGGACCCGTCGAGCGCCACCGTGGCGTTATCCCGCGCCTCCACGCAAGCGCCGCCGCATGCTTCGAGAGCACTCGCCGCGAGGGAAAGCGACGACGAGGACCCTGCGGCGACGAATACGCCAGCAAAGCGGCTGTTCGAGATGGTGACTTGTCCCGTGCCATCCGCGAGCACTTCTGCGCGCGGCCGCTGCGCCGCCGGCGTCGGAGGGCGGAAAAACGAAACGCGTTCAATGGACGCGGTGCCCGCCACGTGCAGTGCGGCGCCCCCAACGCCACCCCCCTCGGCTACGAAAGGACCCGTGACATTGCACTGGCGGATCGTCAGCACTCCGCCCTGTCGAACACGTGCGCTGGTTGCCGCGCTCACGTTGAGCTTGATGGTGTCCAAGGTGAGTTTCGCGCCGCTCGAAACGTCGAAGAGGGGGCCTGTGGCATTGGATGCGTCCGAGAGGTCAATCACCTCCACGGGCTCGGCGTCCACGGCGGGCTTTTTTATAAGGATGAGCTCGCAGTTTGCCGGCACCACAAAGGACGCGCGCGCGTTGTTTTCGCCCACGAGTGGCCATGCGTAAGTACCCTTGGCGAGGGAGACCTGGATGGTCCCGCGCTGGTTGAACGACGCCAGCACACGGGGGAGGTCGTTCAGCGATTTGATTTCGATTTTCACCATGAATATGGGCGGGGGAAGAAGCTGCGCGTCCACGGCTAGCGTGCAAAAGAAAACGGTTGCTGCCACTGCGAGCAAAACGAGCACGGCGCACGTGACGCGCCGCCGACGTCCATCCACGTGACCCTTCGAGTGGATCTGAGCCATTGAGGCGTGCCTTGGAGGCATGCTCACCGCACACGACACAGCTCAGCAAGCGAAGAAAGGGACGGCGCGTGAACGATTGAAAAGGGTCACGACTTTCTCTGCGGGGCTTTTTTTTTTTTTTATTAAAACGAGAGCAGGGCGGACTGTCAGGGGGAACAGTGGAATCCGTCCAGCCAATGGCAATCTGGACACGAGCCACCCGACCATAGGGTGACATCCTTCGGTTACCACCGCTCACCACGGCACGCACTATCCTGTGCGGAGGCCAAGGAGGACCAGTTCGCATGTCACATTGCCCAACTTGGGCCGCCATGTTTACACATACTCGGTATGACCCACGCACAAACTATCCTTGTAAAGTATAACTGTCAGTCCGACAACGACGTCGAGAACAAGAGCCAGGTCTTCAGAGGACCCTTTCGGGTGGCTAGAGGGCGCTTTGATTCAATGCAAGTAAAGTGCGGGTTCTGCGCGTTACAGTTGCATCCAGCGGTACTTTCAGTGTGACTGACACTGCACTTGAACGACAGGCGTCCAAATCAGCAAACAACGCAGAGACGCGCGCAATGCAACGCTGCACACGCAAGCGCGATCAACAAAGAAACGATTTCGACGCGCCGTACCGACAGCGCGAAGGGCGGCTTCATTCACGCTCAGTCCTTCTTCTTGGCCTCAATAAAGTCAATGTCGTCCTCCGTCACCTGCGCAGGCACGCAATAGAGACGCATTAGGGCGAGACTCGTATCAGAAGCTCTGAAACTGCATACTGCTGGGAGAAGCAGGTGCACACAACGACGCACCCACGCACACTGTCAGCAGACATGATAACCCCGTCCGCATCTCTCCCCTCCTCCCACACACACGCGCGCGCGCGCACACACACACACACACACACACGCACTCACACACACACAAACACACACACAAACACGCACACGCGATGCCATGGCTCGTACCTCGGGCCACGTGGCCATGATGAACTCGTCGATCGAGTCTGACACGTCGCCCTGGATGGTGATTTCGTCAGAGTCCGTCACCGAGGAACCGCAGGAGAACTTGTTGGCGAACATCTTGGCCGCCTTCTTCACGTCGATCTCTGCACGATACAATGAGCGAGCGATCAGTCCCAATGCGGACAAGGGCGAGCGTGTGCCGCCAATGACTTGGATTGCAGGCTGTGTGTGCGCGCAAGTCTATGTGCGGTGTTGGTGTGTGTGTGTGTTGGGGGGGGGGGCTGTGTGAATGGGATTTGTCTGTGGGTCGCACGCACCAAAGGTACCGAGGCCTGTTACGACGGTGATGTACTTCTTCTTGTTGCGGTTGACGAGCTCGATCTTGATCTCGCGTGCCACGTTGCTCTATTGCCAACAAACAAGCGAACGCATGAGAGAAGCGGGAAGGTGTGGGCGAGTGCAAGAGTGAAACTTTACAATGCATGCGTGCGTGCGCGCACTCGACAGCCGCAATTTACGCACCGCCTTCTTGGGCCTGGGCATACCCTTGCCGCCTGCGCACACAGCGAACCAACGCGCACGTCAGCCGAGTATATCGACATCGGCAACAACACGCACGCGACTTATACCCAAACACATCGATGCACCGTACTGCCAGTCACACGTGCATTGCTGCCCTAATCACGTCGATGCACCGTACCGCGTGTTTGCCTCTTCTTCTTTTCCTCGTCGTCCTCCACGGTCGCTTCACCCATCTTATCTGTCACTGCACACACACACACACACACACACACACACACACACACACACACACACACACACACACACACACACACACACACACACACACACACACACACACACACACACACACACACA
>CALSCQ010000784.1:0-10912 GCA_943704525.1 Pigoraptor vietnamica
GTCCATGCACTCCCCCCCCCCCCCCTCTCCCCTGTGCGGCTCTTTCCGTTTCCCATTCATGCTGTGCGTGACAGTGTCATTACGTTGCACTGCGGTCGTAACGCCCGATGCCCGTCCCCATGAACGCAGGTACTACGGCGACAGCTCGCCCTTTGAGCACCTGACCACCGACAACCTGCGCTATCTCTCCTCGAAGCAGGCGGTCTTTGACCTCGCGGCATTCAGGTGCGCAGCCGAGGCACACACGCGGCAACTGTATAGTGCCATTCGCCCGCCTCGCGCCATTCTATCGGTCTGTGTTTTCAATCTGTCGTATTATAATAAGCGACGCAAGCGCGATTGCGCACTCACTCGCGAATTGGCTGTCCCTGTCGCAGGGATTCGTACAATGCGCAGCTCAACTGCAGCGCCGACAACCAGTCGCCGTGGTTCACCTTTGGCGTGTCGTACCCAGGCGCGCTCTCTGGCTGGTTCGCCCTCAAGGTGCGCCGCTGTGTGTTGTATGCTCTGTGCTTGTTATTATGCGTACGCACACGCCACACGCACACACGCGCGCACCAGTCCCTGTCTCATGTGGTTCATCAAGGTAGCTGACCTCCTGTCTTGCTCTCCGCGTGCACGCAGTTCCCGCACCTCACACGCGGCAGCCACTCGAGCAGCGGCGTCGTGAATGCCATTCTCTCCTTCCCCGAGTTTGACGAGCAGATTGCGCGCTCCGTCGGCAAGGACTGTGCCAACGCCCTCCGCGCCGCCACCGCGGGCATCGAGGCCGGCCTTGCGAACGCGGCCACGAACAACGCGACCAAGGCCCTCTTTGGTGTTGCGCAGCCCATGAGCGACCTCGACTTTCTCCTCCTCGTCGCGGACAACGCCGCCATTTCCGTGCAGTATGGACACCGGGCCGCCCTCTGCGACGCCCTGCTGAAGGCGGTGGGGCGCCCGGCGGTTATTGGGGGCGAGCGGGGTCACTCGCACGCAGGGAACAACCCGTACCTCGCGCGCGCGGCGGACGCGGCGCAGGCGCTCGGTTCGTTTTGCAAGTCGTACTATTACCCGCTGTTTGAGGTGGATCCGATGAGCTATGGCCGCGAGTCGTTGCTGCAGGATGCCGCGGGACCGCAGAGCGGTGGCCGGCAGTGGTGGTGGCAGACGTGCTCGGAGCTCGCGTACTTCCAGGTGCGTGACGGAGAGCACGTATCGTTGAATGTGTGCGTGTGCGTGTGTGTGCGTGTGTTTGAATGTGTGTGCGTTTGCGTGAATGAGGTGTAAAGTTTGCTGGTGCCAAAATTGCCTAGCGTGACACGCTGTTTGTGGCACATTAGGTGGCGCCGTCGTCACCCTCGCGGATTCGCTCTGCGCGCCTCGATCTGTCGTACTTTTCTGGCCTGTGCAAGGACGTGTTTGGGACGGACGTCGTCCCAGAAGTGGACGCCACAAATGTGTACTACGGCGGCGCGGAGATTGCGACCCGCAAGACCATCTACACAAACGGCGCGCAGGTGCGTGGGGCGTCAAGAGCACTTGCCTCGAACGCGCCCATGCGTGCCCTTGTGCATGTGTCCTGTGTGTGCGCGTGTCGGTGTGCGCATGTATGTGTGTATACCCTAATGTGCTTGGGCTTGTCGTCGCATTGGGCTTGTCGTCGCAGGACCCGTGGCAGTGGGCGTCGGTGACTCCCGCCACCTCGCACACGAAGCCCGCCATCCTCGTCGAGTGCACCAACTGCGCGCACGGCGTCACTTTGCGCGGGTGGGTTGCACTTTGCTTTCGTTCGCTCTCGCCTTTTCAGCCACATCACTACAAAGAGGGAGTTTCATTGCCTATTTGTCTTTTCCATAGCTGCATTACTCTTGCTGACGCGAATCCCTTCCGTCTCTTACAGGTGCCCCCAGCACCCCGTCCAGCCCGGCGGTGATGCGTCCAAGTGCGACGACCCCTCGGTTGTGCTCTCTGCGCGCGAGCAGCTCACGGCATTTATCAAGAGCGTACTCGCCGACGACTGAGCATTCCCGACGTGCTTCTGCGGCTGTGCTGCGGACTCCCGTCCTCGCGTCGGATGCTTCTCTTCCATCCTCTGTTCGCGTTTTCGGTGTGCACGTTTTCAGTGTGCCCTGCTGTCGCTTTTCTTTTTTTCTCTTTTTCCCTTGGTCACGTGGGGACGCGCGTGTAGCTTGTCTCCGGCTTTAATTGATAATTGACAGTAAATCGGATATGTCAAATCGCACCCACGCATCAAAGCCGCCGTCGCGCGCGCTGGCCACGTGCACGACGCCGGAGGCAGCGAGCGGCTGATCTGACGTCACCGATGCGCACTCAGGGACACTACTTGCGAGGGCGACGTGGACCACAAGCGGCACTGTCGAGGACAGCGTCGGGCGTGCGGACGGACTTCCAAAGTCCCCGCGTCCCGACATGCGACACACAGCACTCGTGGAGGCGTTCCCGACGTCCACGTCCACGGACAGCGACAGGAGAGCGACCGCGAACGGCAGCGGATTGACGAGAGACACCGACATGGAGGGCGAAGACGCGATCCGACGGTTGCGGCGAAGCGGCTGTTCATCGGTGTTCGCATCGCGTTTGAACAGCGCCAGCCGCACGGCGCTGACGAGGGGCCGTCGCGCCAGCGATGGAAGCGTGTGGTTGTAGCGCAGGGCAAACGAGCCCACGTCGAGGTCCACCGGCACTGCACTACTTCGCAGCATGAGCACGTCGGATAGCAGGTCATCCAAAGCGTCCGGTCTCGTGGAACCCGGGGCAGTGGCATTGCGGACGAGCGAGAGCGACGAGGAAATGCTCAGTGGCTCGCGTGCCGAAATGGATTGGGACGCGGCGGAGAGCGAAATGGTCCGCGCGAGCGACCAGTTCAACGCCAGCTGCGCGCACGGCAGCGATTCTTGCGCCCCGCACCCGACGGACGCTGTCACCGGCGGAACTGCAGCGACGGGCAGGCTCGCAAACGCAAGCGCGTCGCCGCCGTAGTTCGCGAAGAGACCGGCGATGGAAAACGCCTCAAGCGTGTCCTGCGCGCCCTCGCTTCGTCCGTGTGCGACGAGAAGCGACGCTAACGAAACGTCGCCAAGTAATCCAGCGAACGTCGCAGGCACCACCTCCACAGCCGCCGTGGCCGCATCAAAGACGTCCTGCAGCAGACTACCGGGGTACGCAATACGGACGCGTACGGACATGGTCAGCGGCTGCGTGTTACGACCCGCGAGCACAGCGGGCGCCACCGATGACGCGAACGCCCCGGCGTCAAGCACGTGCAGCCGCGCCCACGCCGCACACAACGACACATTGCGCGCTTGTGAGGGGTGCAACTCGAGCGACATGACGGCCGCCCCCGTCGCGTTGTCCGCAAATTCAATGGCAAAGGGGGAGCCAGGCACGCGGGCAGCCGCGAGTGGCCCGCCCCAGTAATGCACCCACGCGAGCAGCGTCGACGAGTCCGCCAGAGCCCCGTGCGCTGCGTTGAAGGACGCCTTCGCCGCATCCGACACGACCTGGATGCGGTGAACGGGCGTTCCCAAGAGCACGGCGCCGAACAAGTCGCCCACTGCGGCGCTGGACCAGAGGGACGTGTCCGCCGTGCAGTCGCCGTTGAACGCGAGCATGGATGGGAGACGCGCACATACGCGGAACGGGAAGGTCATCAGCGACACCATCGCGGCGTCCAGCGACGGATCAAAGGACCCGGCACCCATTTCGACACGAAGCTGCGCGGCGCTCCCCGACACAAGATGCGATGCCACGCGTCCCATGCCCGTCAGATGCGCACCGCGCGTGGACGTCGCGCGTATCGAGACGGTATAGCCGGACGATTTGCCGAGCACAATCGACACGAACGAGCCGCTGGCGACTTCGTCTGCGTGCACGGCGCGCTGGTGCTCGCGCCGCAACTCTCCTTCGCGCAACTCCAACGGCAGGACATCCGCCATGACACGGAATGTGTTCGCCGGAAGCGAAAACGCAACGCCCGCCCCATCAGATCCAAAGCGCGCAACTTGAATATCGAGCGACTGTGTGTCCGCGGAGGCGTTGGACGTCGCGAGCGCGGCGAGGACGTCGGACTGCGCCGGTGAAATTTTGCCCGGCGCGGAACCCCACGGGACCGAAATAGAGTACATGCGCTTGAGCCGCAGTTTGAGGAAACGGACGGACTGTGTGCCGAGGTGGGGACGAAGGTTAGGTGCCTCGTACATCGGATCGTACCATGGGAGAGTGGATTATGGAGAAGTGATCACACAAAAACCACACACAAACACAAAGAAAGAAGAAAAAAAAAAAACCTCACCCGCAGAGTCACGCTCGTCTTGAACGAGAGGGCGCGGCCGCCCGCCCACCCTTTCGCTGCAAAGTCCGTCACAATCTTCGAAAACAACGAGGGATTGACGACGCTGAGCACGCCCGGGACCACCATCGAGGGCGCCAGGCGAACGGCGGGGATTGCCGCGCACAAGACGACGCTGCTGGACGCGCCGTCTGCGCCGGGGCTCGCGTACATGCACGCCGAGTCGATGGTGGCGTCGACGCCACCGTGATCGTAATCGGCGAACGAGAAATTGGCGGTGAAAGGAACGTTAGACGCAACCGCCGCACTTCCGAACGTCACGCTCACGAGGGATACGCTCGACACCTCGCTCGAGACGTCGAACAGGGGCACGACGTCCGTAATGGCCAGCACCAGCATCACCACCAAGAAGACGACGACGAGCACGAACGCGCCCTGCATCACGCGCAGCTTGTGTTCGCTAAGATACGCAAACGCACGCCACACGCCTGTCGCTGGCTCCGACTTGATCTGCGGCGGCGGAGGCGCCCTGCGCTCGTACTCGGGGACGTGTTCTCCGTACGTCGCCGTCATGCTCTCTCCGCGCATGCTGTCGCGCACGGAGAGCGGCAGCTGTATATCTTCGACCGAGTCCTGACCTGCCGCGCCCGCCGTGTTGGCCCCCTGGGACTCCGACGACGCCTGCCGCGACAGCGCAAGCACCCTGCTGTTGGCCGCACCCGTCGACGGCGGTTTGGCGATCGAAATGACGCTGGTCTGTCCGGACTCTGGCGACAGCGACGGCAGCGACGGCGCGCTGTGTGTGCTGTGTACGCTGTGCGTGCTGTGTGCGCTGGAGTCCCGCGCAAGGGTCACGGGCGACGGGCCGAAAGAAAGGCTGGCTCCGTTCGTTGAAGACGGCGGCCGCGACAGCTCAGCACCGCCGGTGGCCGAACGGTACGAGCCGCTCCTATTGATGCGCGGCTGCGGGAGTCCGCCGCGTGCGGTCGCGTTGGCTTCGCCACCGGCTCTGGGGATCGACCGCATCGAGCTCAGCGACGCAGTGCCCGAGAGCGGCTCGGGGACTTCGGGGACGGGGGCGAGGCTGTGTGCCGACGACGCGCGCGACACGTGCAGGGGATCGCCAAGCCAGTCCGACGCAGCGCCCGTCATGTCCAGCAAGAGCATGTCGGAGGGGTGCGCCGCGTCCGTGTGCACGGGCGCAGCATAGGGCGCACGTGCCTCGGCCCGACCACCCGGCAGCGACGCGCCCGGCAGAGACGCATTTCCAAGGCCCGGCGACTTTGGTGGCGCGTCTGCAAGCGTGATTAGGAGGCCAGACGAGAATGCGCCCGCGTCCGATTGTGGTGCCGCTGCAGCGGCGGGTGCCCTGTTGGCCGACGGGGAGGGCATCGGGCGATCACCGCGACCGGGAGACATCGACGCCATCGGGGAACACGAAGCACGTGACTACGCAGCCATGGCAAGGGACGTTGTCACACTGCAGCATGCGCGGCGTGACGGATCCTACTGAGGATTGCGCCCCTGGCGGGTTGCTCACAATAAACGCGAGGAACAGTGCATGCAGCCCGCGTGTGAGCGTGGAGGGAAGGAGCATGCGCTCGCAGAATGGCCGTATGCGTGCCAGCTTTCGCGATGTGCGCGGCTGGACGAGGATTGGCGGTTGCGCTGAGGGCCGTCGGTTCCGTTCCGTGTCTGGGACAATAGGCTCGCAGTGACATCAGAGCAATAGTTTCGTCATTGTGATGACATTAACAGCTGCATTGGCCGGAACTCTTAGAATTGAAATTGCGCTGAAATGTGACGAATTTTTGGGAATTTTTCAATTCATTTACGACAAAAGTGCCCGAACTTCCGGCGAGCCTGCCATTTTGGCTGAGAGGTGTGTGAGTTTGTGTGAGCGTTTGTGCGTTTGTGCGTGTGTGTGTGTGTGTGTGTGTGTGTGCTTTGCGAGACGATTCCTCAAGATCGATCGCTACACGAGCAGCGACCCAAGTCGTCTCGAGTACTGCTATTCATTGGCCTCCTTCTCTCTTTCTCCTTCTCTTTTGTCCATCGGCAGACGTAGCACCAAGGTGTTTGCGTTATCGCGGCGCCAACCCACAACAGCACACAAAGGGCACGTTGGATCGCGCCTATTTGGACCCGAAAATGTCGAGCCAGTACGTGGTGCAGGG
Source organism: Pigoraptor vietnamica (assembly GCA_943704525.1). Taxonomy (NCBI): domain Eukaryota; class Filasterea; order Ministeriida; family Capsasporidae; genus Pigoraptor; species Pigoraptor vietnamica. The sequence goes on from CALSCQ010000784.1 coordinate 6,469, forward strand.
CGAGGTGCCGCCCTCTTACGCGCAGAGCTTCCAGTCGGCGGGCTATCAGACGGGCGCCCCCCCGTGTGAGTGTGTCGGCTTGTTCCTCTGTCGCCTTGTTTCGTTCGTAACGCGCAGAGATTGTTGGCCCACTGATTGAGCCGCGTGTTCTCGCTCTTTTGAACCTGATGTCGTAGCGGCTTCTATTGTCCGCGCGTGCTTGTGCATAGCTTACTGTGCCCTTTGTCGCTCGCGTGCAGCGTACAACCAGGACATCGAGGCCGGGCAGATCCCCCCTCAGCAGCATGACGAGGGCTGGAAGGGTCCCGTCAACTTCTCCGAGAAGACCATTCGCCATGGTGGGTGTGCTCGCACGCTGTCTCTGTTAACATGTGTTTGTGCCGATTGGCAAAACGACTCACGTGCCTTCTTTCTTGCATTGCGTCGTGATCCGTTTGTCCGCCAGCCTTTATCCGAAAGGTGCGTTCGTCGGCGTCCGTGCGCGTGCGAGTGTACATGCGTCTTCTTCGACTGCATGCGTGTGGCGCTGTGCTGTGCGCTACATTGTCTAACATGGCGTGCGCGAACACTACCGAATGTTGCCGCTGACACGGTCGCGCGTTTTGCCCGCTCCCCTCTCGCCCCTGTCACGTGCGCAGGTGTACTGCATTCTCGGTCTCCAGCTCTTCGTCACTTTCGGCATGGTCGCCCTCTTCACTTTCTCAAAGTCCGTCAGCAACTGGGCGCGCGACAACCCCGGCGTCCTCATTTCGGCCGCCGTCCTCTCGATCGTGTTTATGCTCGTGCTGATTTGCGCCGGCAACATTCGCCGCAAGACGCCGCACAACTTCATCCTCCTTATGCTCTTTGTGAGTGGCCCACCTTCCCGGCGTGTGCTCTGCAGCCGTGCTGTTGGCCGTGCCGCTGTTATTGCAAGCTCGTGTTTCGCATGCGCCCTGCGACCGTGCGCGGTTGGCCGTGCCCCTGTTTGTCGCAAGCAAGCGACTGACGTGTGCCTTGCGTGTGCCTCCACTGCAGACGCTGTGCGAAGGGTACCTTCTCGGCGCTATTGCCGGGCGCTACGATCGCAACGAAGTCATTATGGCCGTCGGCATTACGCTGGGGATCGTGGTCGCGCTGACCCTCTTCTCGTTCCAGACGCGCTTTGACTTCACGGGGATGGGGCCGTACCTCTTTGTCGTCCTCATTTGCCTCGTCCTGTTCGGTTTCATGAACATCTTCCTCCATAGCCAGGTCGGTCTCTGCACGCGCGCATGCGCAAACAAACGCGCACAGGACACAAACACACACAACGCGCACATGCACGAGCAAACACACTCACACGTAACGCATGCACGCTTACGCTTCGTTTGACGCGCGCTCTGTTTTAGAAATAGCCGTTCACTGTCCGTTCGTATGCCGCGTTCACTGAAGATTGTCTGCCGCTGGCGCTGACCGTCGGCGCCTTTCTCTCCTGCGTAGGTCCTCCACGTGCTGTATTCGGCCATTGCGGCGGTGCTCTTCTCGCTCTATCTCGTGTACGACACGCAGATCATGATTGGCGGGTCGCACCGTTACTCTCTCTCGCCGGAGGAGTACATTTTTGCCGCCCTCAACCTGTACCTCGACATTGTGCAGGTGGGTGTGTGAGTGCGGCAAACAGTTTCACTCGCACCGAAAAACGCACTGCTTTTTTGCGTCGCAGTAAATGGCGAGTGGGGTTATGTAGGAGAAATGGGCGTCTTGCATGTTCCGCGCGTGGCAATTCTCTCACTCTGTGTGTGTGTGTGTGTGTGCGTGTGTGTGTGCGTGCGTGTGTGTGCTTGTGCGTGCTGTGAATCGCGCAAGTGCTGACTAGCGCGCCGTGACCCCCGCAGATCTTCATGGCCATTCTGTCGCTTGCGGGCAACAAATAACCGACGCGCGGCGTGTTTTTTGTTTCCCCTTTCGTCGCGTTTGTCTTGTTTCTATTACAATATGCTACATTCCACGTATCGCGGAGGGCAGTGGGACACCTAGCCAATTGTCACTGCACACACTACAGGGGCTTGGCGGATTCACATGTGTGGTAGCCCCAACGAGCAGATACCCCGAATCACCACACTTCCATTGTCTCTACACACTCCAGCAGCAATCAGCCCTATAATTCACTACACGACCGCGGGAGCAAGGCACCTGGCCCCTCCGCACGACGTTACACGCGCCACCCCTTTCGACTGCCTTCATCGCGGCCTGCCCGCAAACGGCGCCGACGGCCCACCGCCGCTCACCCTCGCGGCGACCACGAGGTTCTCGGCGGTCGCAAGGCGCGCGCCCATGTCGTCCAGGCGCAGGGACATGGCATCAAGGCGCGCCGAGAACTCGCTCTCGATCGACGCACACCGCGCGCGCCAAGCCTGCTTGGCCGCCAGGCGCCCGGAGCGCTCAGACTCGAGCTGCGATTCCAGCGCGCGGACTTTCGACTCTGCAAAGTCAAGCTGGTACCGCAGCGACGACAGCTCCATGTGCACGGCCTGCGCATCCACGTACTGCTCGCCGTCGCCCTCCGCGTCCCCGCGACCGACCTCTCTCCCAGACGCCCCCGATGTCGCAGACGTCGCCGACGCAACAGACACAATGGACCCAGCCGACTCGGAGGCTGTGCTGCGGACGGGCGCGACCGTCGCCGCACCACCCGTGGCCTCGTCCTCTACGACGGCGTCCGGGACACTCACCATCGCCGACGATCGCCTACGACCGCGGTTGTGCCCTGCGGCGCCGGGGGGCAAGGGGAGGCTCGGGGCGTCCCCAGAGCCGCCGTGCGGAGCGGACGACCCCTCGTTGATGCTGCCAAGCCGAGACCGCGCGGGCGCGTCGTCGCCTGCGTTTGAGCCGCGTCGCGCGCGCGCCTGTGCCGAAGCGCCGGCCATGAGGACTTGCGAGATGGCGAGCTGCTGGTCCATGTTGTCCACGCTGTTTCGACGGGACGGAAACTGCACTACGGCCGCTGCAGGGCACGAGGGATCGGCAGGTGAGGTGTGAGGGGGCAGAGAAAAGACCCGCATGCACACACCAGGGGAGAGGCAAACTGCGCAATAAGACCCACTCTTTGCCTCAAGGTCGGTGAGTATTTCGCACAGGCGCTCGATGGATTCCTGGTGCATGTTCTGCACGACACACAACGCAGTGATCGAGTGAGTGAGTGAGTGAGTGAGTGAGTGAGTGAGTGAGAGAGAGAGAGAGAGAGAGAGAGTGTGTGTGTGTGTGTGTGTGTGTGTGTGTGAGTGTGTGTGGCGGGTGTAGCGTGGAGCTGAATAAGCACCGCAGACAGAGCAAAAAACAATAAACAAAAGACCCACAACAAACACACAAACAAACAAAACGCACTCACCGGCACAAGCGCCGTCTGCCGATACTCCGTGAGAAAGTAGTACAGCGACGCGAGCTCCTTGTCAATGTCGATGGACGAAGTAGACGACGGCGCCTCCACGTGCGGCGTGGGCGCCGGTTGCTGCACGGCAAGGGGCAAGGGAAGAAAGAGGGGCTTGGGTTAAATGGGATTCAGAACCGAGCCACGCACATAAATAATTAAGTGAAGGCGACGTCCACGTACAACATAGTGTAAAGGCGACGTCCAAACCCACCGTGATGTGGTCGAGGAATGCGACCATGACGGGCGTCTCGCGCTTGACGAACACGTTCATAAACTCCATGTACTGCTCCTTCGCCTCAAAGCCGTCGCGGAAATTCGCGAGCGTCTGGAGCGTCTTTGCAACCAGCGTCAGCGCGCGCGCAGCACGCGGCGGCGGAAGCGCTGCAAGTGGAGTGAACGGTTAGACACGAACGTCCCGCAATTGCGCGCAATGTACGAATAAGTGCGTCCGATTCCCCGAAGAGTGTGTGAAGGGCTCACCGGGCATCACGTCGAATAGGCTCGGCGAGAGAATCGCGGGGCAGATGAACCGCAGAAACACAATGCCGCTGCGGATGGGAGCGACACGGGTCAGTATGCAGCAGTGTAACCCCGACCGTTGACCGCGGACGACAGAGGCGCACTCACCTGATAGTCTTGAGGAGGGCGTTCTTGTCTGACCCGTAGTGGCTGCGACACCGCTGTGTGATGTTGTGCAGGAGCAGCCGCATGGGCCTATGGCGGATGGCGGTGTAATGTGAGTGCGAGCGAAGTAAGCGAACAAGAGGTTGAAACGCACTGCGCACGCACGCACGCACGCACGCACGCATGCACACACACACACACACACACACACACACACACACACACGCACACACACACACACACACACACACACACACACACACACACACACACACACACACACACACAGACACAGCCGCAAACACAGACACACACAGACACACACAGACACAAACAGACACAAACACACACACACACACACACACACACACACACACACACACACACACACACACACACACACACACACACACACACACACACACAGCG
>CALSCQ010000785.1:5713-36115 GCA_943704525.1 Pigoraptor vietnamica
CTACTGTTACGGCGACAGTACCAGCAGTGACGACCACGCAGACGACTACTGTTACGGCGACAGTACCAGCAGTGACGACCACGCAGACGACTACTGTTACGGCGACAGTACCAGCAACGGTGACAAGCACGCGGACGGCCACTGTTACGGAGACACAGTCAGGAACTGTGACGAGTACAGTCGCGACGACTGTTATGGCGACAATACCAGCAGTGACGACCACGAAGACGGCCACTGTTACGGCGACAGTACCAGCAACTGTGACGAGTACGGTCGCCACCACTGTTACGGCGACAGTTCCAGGAGTGACGACCACGAAGACGGCCACTGTTACGGCGACAAAGTCAGCCACTGTTACGGCGACTGTACCAGTGACGACCACGAAGACGGCGACTGTTACGGCGACAGTGACGAGGACAGTGAGCGCATCGACCACAAAGTAGATCCCATGTGTGAGTCGACACGCGCGCCGCTTAATATATGGAAAATTACGCCGGAAAGCTTTCCTTCGCGGCAAAATGGGGGCACGGCGACAGTGTAGCTATTGGGCGAACGAAGCTCTGCCACACATAATGAGCGCACACACGCGTTCAGATTTCCATACAGGCCTTTAGTATGGGGAGAGTCAACATAAGCAATCGCCCTACTATTGCGCGCCAAAACAACAGACCGATTTCACAGGTCGATATCCCACGCAGAATGGCAGCACCCGCGGCGAAGGCCGGTGCCACTGGCGCATGCGAGGGGACGCCCATCGACCGCGTCGTTCGCCAAGAAAACGCGGAACCGTTTCCGGCAAGTAGAGAGAGAGAGAGTTGCCGTGAGCAGAATAAAGAGGGCGACGAGGGACGATGCCGTGGAACACAGCAGCATGCTGTGGGTGTTCGTGCTCGTGGGTGTGTCCGTGCCGGAGCTCACGTGCCGCGCAGTGCGGCGGCGTGGAGAATTTTGGCGTGCGCTGCCTTTTGATCCGCCGGCGCAAAGAGTGCGACGGGCCAATCGGACTGCTCGGGGGGCGCCGGGGGGAGGCGGCGCGCGAAGATATCGAGGCACGAGAGGCGGAGGGACCTGGGGCAACGACAGGGGACGTGGAATGCGCATTAGCGAAGAGATGACGAACTAAACGCAAGCCCAACCCGCCATTACATGTGAGACTAGGTGGACAGAACAATGCAACGAAGGTACCTACCGAACCATCAAAACACGCACACGCACACACATACACACACAAACGCGCAAACGATTGCGAATGTGCATTCCACAATATGCAAGCGCCTACCTTGCCGTAAAGCACGCAAGAAGGGCCTCAAAGTCTTCCTTCAGCAGCGTCGCGCGCGTGATCGCAGGCGCCAGCACCCGCAGCGCTTCCAGCCGGTGCCCGTACGACTCGGGCACGGCAGAGACGAGCTCACACGCCTCCGCCACCCCAATGGGTGCGCCTCTCATCGCTAGAAACTGCGCGAGAAACGCCGGCCGCGAGGGGTTCTCCACCAGCGGCATGAGTGCGAGCGCGTCTGTTGCCTGCAGCGGCGACGGTAGGCGGGACATGCACAGCAGCAGCGCGTGCATCTTGTGCGGCGAATTCGCGGGGAGCGCAGAGAGGAGAACGGCCACGTCGGCCGTCCGCAGCCCGTCGCACGCGGAGAGGCACGTTTTCAGCACGCGCATGACGTCAGCCCCGGGCCCCGCCGTGCGAATGCAGTCGCACATCTGCTCCGTCGTCAGCTTCAACGCCGGATACTCTCGCAACAAAAGCACCTCAAACGCCCTCTCACGCGAGCGGGCGTCACCAACAGCGCGAACAATCTCCAGTATCTCGGCCGGCGTGAGGTCCGTCGCCGCCACGTGCGCGAGCACTTCCACCGCCCTCCCTTGGTCGTGCGCCGGCGAAACGGTGCGAACGAGCGCGCAAATATCAGCCGAACGGAGACCGTGCGGCAGCCGCCCACACACGCGCCACAGAGCCTCCAAGCGGTGACTCTTGTCAGGGTCCATCGCGCGCATCACGCACAGCGCGTCGTCGACGATGATCGATGGTGCGAGGTGGGCGTCGAGCAGCTGCAGCGCCTGTGGGCGGTCCGAAGGGGCGACTGCGTGGAGGAGATCCGACATTTCGCGCGCGGTGAACGCGAGCGGAAGACGGCCCACGAGGTGCCCGAGTGCCAGAAAGCGGGAGCGGTGCCCCGGGTCCGCGACGAAGGAGAGAAGAAGGCACACGGACGCCGGCGTCATGCGCACGAGCGCGGGGGAGAGGGCAGCGACGATCTCGGCTTGAACAGAGGGACACGCACGCACAAGGTACGCCGCGTCCTCGGGAGAGAACTTGTACGACGCAGCGGCCGCATAAAGCGTCTGCATCCCCGCGTGTGCGTTGGACGACAGCGCCTGCTTCAGCTGCCGCATCAGTTCCCTCGGCGCTGCGGGACGCTCGACCTCCCCTCCCCCCTGCGAGAGATGTGGCTGATGTGCCGCGTGCGACGTCTGCGTATACGGCGGAGTGCCGAAGGGAGACGCGTGCGACGTCGACGCGGCGTGTGACGAGATGGCGTGCAGGGACGGCGCGGACGCGGCCCCGTGCGCCGCTGGGTAATTCGCGCTTTGCTGGCCTAGCGGCGCGGAGGGCGCTTGTGTCGGCGCAACATGGGAAGAGGGCAAACCGTCGTAGATGTTCTCGGACGTCGGCTGTACGTCAGAGCCGCACGTGGCGCAGCGCGTCCCATCGACGACTTGGAGGCACCTACCACAGAACGAGCCGCGCGCCGCCATTATATCGGAAAGTTAACAGGCTAAGGACCGAGCCAATGGCCCTCCTTGCGACACTCTGAAGAGAGAGAGATGGGGACTCGCACGCCCTTTCGCGCGGCGCTGTCCTTAACAGTGACGCATGTGCCGCCAAGGGAGAGAAGGAGAGCTGGATTTGAGACGTATTGTGAGTGACGTACGTTGACTCTCCACAAGCGCTGCGCTGGGGGGCTCTTTAGAGAAGGAGCATGAAGGACAATGAATGTTCGGGTGCCGTTCGACGGCAAAAATGGGACACGGCGCGTGAGATTAACCTTATGTCGTGGGTGGTAATGTGCCATCACAAATTTTTTAGATGGTGTTACGCGTGCGTGTCATGCCATCTTCGCACACGCACGCGCATCTCGCTAGGCAGGCGAGGTGTTTTCTGAATTAACTCGGGACAATGCGAGAGATTCCCTCCGTTTTTTCACAGTTTTTCTGAAACGACTCGGGACAATACGAAGGATTCCCTCCCTTTTTTTTTCACTGATTGTTAGAGGCACACGCAACGAAACGCGAAAGGCGGGACACAACGCAAAACGAAAGAAGACGAGGGCGACGAGACAGGCGAAAGGCAAGAGACGAACGCGCAACCGACGGGACAATATTAACAGCGCACAAAATAACATTAGGCGACAGGAACGAAACGCACGCGCACGCCGAAACACACACGCCAAGCATAACGCACACACGCACAGCAATCGACAGAGACACACACCATCAACGACACCAAAAAACAACACGTTAGCGACTGGCAATAGACGACAAAGACACGGCAGCCTGCGTGCCAACTCTATGTACAAAAGAGAATCGAACCAGCGAGCGTCGCATGGCAAGCGCCCCTACGCATCCTGCGCGGCGGCCGCGGCAATCATCGCGATGGCCACCGAGGGATTCTCCGGCTTGGGACGGCCCAGCTGCGCCGCCGCGCGCACGGCGAGGGCCTTGGCGCGCCGCTCGTGTATCGCCTTGTGACGCGCGAGCTCGTCCGAGCGCGCAAACGTTTTGCCGCAGTCGTCCTGCGTGCACCGGAAGGGCTTCTCTCCCGTGTGCGTGCGAATGTGCGTGTTGAGGTGATCCGACCGTGAGAACGTGCGGCGGCACGAGGGGCACGCAAACGGCTTGATGCCAGTGTGGCGACGAGAGTGGCGAGACAGTTCGTCCGAGCGCGAAAAGCCTCGCCCGCACCCCTCTTCCCGGCACACGTACGGCCGCTCGCCACGGTGCTGGCGCTCGTGCGACTTGAGGTGGCTCATGCGGTTGTACGTCTTGTCGCACGGCTCAAAGCTGCAAGGGTACACGCGGCCGTCCGACGGCGCGTACTCGTGCAGACGGGACGAGTCGAGCAGCAGCATGAGGCCGTTGCGGTGCTCGGGCTCGTCCTTCGCGTTCGCGCCCTGTCCCGGCACTCTCGAGTGCCCGTCCTCAGACGACGTCCACGACGACGCCGAGCCACCATCGTCGCTGTCGCTGTGCGCGCCGCCCGTTTTGCCAGAGCGGACGCCACCGCCCGCACCGTTCGCCTTGACGCCCTTGTCGGCGGCAGTCGTTGACGAGACGGCGTTTGTCGCATCCTTGCGACCGGCAGGCCGCGCGCGGGCGTCTACAGGCGGCATCGGATAGCGCGCCACGGCCCCATACGGATAGGGGGCCTCTCCCGCAAACGGCGGCGGATAAGGGCCATAGTACGGGTACGGCGAGGGCCCAAACGTGCCCAGCGGGGCGAGGTACGACGACGGCACGGGGGGCATGCGGGGGCGCGCCTCCCCGTAGGGTCGCGGGAACGCGCGCGGTGGGTAGTCGTATTCTTCGGGAGGAGGGAGAGGGGGCGCGGGCACGTAGAATGCGTGCGGCGCCGCGTAGTAGTCGAACGGCGGCGGCGCACCCTGCCACGGAGGGGCCTCCCACGCCGGCACGGGCGGCGGGCGCGGGTAGGTCGTAAAGGGGTACGCCATCGTGCACGATTGCAAAGGGACGGAGAGCTGCGCACCGAGGCCGCGACACTCCGGATTGACGAAGTAGGGAGCTTTGCGCGCCGCTCACAGCAATCGCATGATGAAACCCGTGCGTCGGAATCCGATTTGGCGCGAAGAACGCGGCTAAGAGTCCGACGAGTGATCCCCGACCCAAGCCAGCACCACGCCCACACACGCGTTGATGGAGGGCGGGAACCACACGCCGAGGCCTGTCGCAACCCCACCGACGACGGCGCTTTGAATTCGAGGCGGTGTGCGGGGGTGTCGGGTATGCGCGCACTGTGTCCAGGCGTGGGCGTCCCGAGATTATCGCCAAGCGATTACGCCAACGCACGCACTCTCCGCTCGTGTGTCAAGCGCACAATGCAGAACAGCGCAGCTTCCTGGAAAGAGGGCACTGCTTCAAGCGAGAAGGAGAGGAGAGAGGGGAGAGAGAGAGAGAGATGGATGGCAACCGGCGGCAAACATGGAGCGCGCGCCCCTTGCACGCAGTGAGAGCACAGCGTCGGCCGCGAAGAGAGAAAAAATTATTTTTGAATTTTGTTTTTAATTTAATGCAAAATGAAATGCACGGCATAAATTATTACGCCATTTTATTCTATTGGAATTGTATGGAACATGCATTTATTTCGATTTTGGCGCCCTTGCGATTTTTCAAACAATACTATATTTTTTTTCCATTGCAAAATAAATCACACGAAGTCGCGTCGCATTGCTAACCCTCACCCAAAATTACAACACCACCTGTAATCCCCACACTGCACCACACAAGCGAAACACCCACCCTACACACGACCGGCTCAGTCAACCCCCACCCATCACGGAGAGCGACCGATGACGTCTCCTGTTGCATCGTGTGACCCCCACCACGTGCGGTGGGCGTGTAACCCCCACCCCATCTCAAAGTCACGGCTGGGTGAAACCCCCACAAAGCGTTGACGCAGTATAACACCCACCCTGCATTGCATAATGCGCCGCTGGAACCCTCACCTTACATTAAACCGCGGTGCCGTCACCTTACCCCTTCGCGGCGCAACCGCAGAACGATCAACCAAAAAACGCCATTGCGAATTATTTGGAGCAGTGTTAATTATGGGAAATGTATTGGAATGGAAATTATTTTTGCGCTCCATGGTAACGCCCCACGCCCCCTCAATAGCGTCATGTGACTGTGTGCGTCATGTCCAGAAGACGTCACTGCCCTTGGTGACGTCGCGTTTTCAAATTGGTGTCACGTGAGTTGTTTGGCGCGCTTTTTGGCTCGCGATTTGACTTGTGTATTGGAAAGCTTTGCAGTCGCCACATCTCGGCTCAAATCTTTCGATTCTTAGACGAAAACCGCTGTGCGTTTACTTCAAATTTGTGTGAAAGTTTGTTGAATTTTCCCTTGGTGGGCCAATAAGAGTACGCAGCGATATGTGGCTGTGAGGGTCCGGGAACAGCGTGACAGGTGCGTGCAATTATGCGCAGCGCAGTGATCAGCCAAACTCAACCGTGGCTTCCCATCCCTCAACTCTGCGTTACATTACCGTGGTTTTAGTGTTCATATTCTACCCACATATTACCCTTGCGCCGTGACATTATTTCGCGAAAAATCTGTCGTCGTCACACCGACCGATGCGTCTCTTACCTGCACAGACATGGCGGACCCCGCGCTGGAGCGCAAGTATGCGCTCCTTCGGCGGCGCCTCGATCACCTCGGGTACCGGCAAGCGCTCGGCTTTGAGTCGATGCCCCTTGTCGAGCGCCTGTTTGCGGACCTCGTCCACACGACAGAGTCGCTGAAGGTGATTTGCCGACGCCATCGCGTGAAGGGACTGCTACAGTTCCGTGTGCAATTCGCTGTGTAGAAATTGATGCGGAGACTGGTTGTAGGAGCATGCCTTGGACGAGCTGCGTCCCTGTTTCCATTTGTTGTCACGTGCTTCAAGTAACACGTGATGTCTAGGAGCGTCGTTTGTTTGTGAGAGTTACTGTGCGGTGTGACTGCGCACACTAATCACGCTCGCGTGTGGACGTTTGGCGCAGACTGCAAAGGGCGAAATCGCGCAGGCCAAGAAGGAGACGTCGGTGTGGGAGCACCAGGTCGAGCCGCTGCGTCGCGACAACTCGCGCCTCATCTCCGAAAACAACCACCTCCACGTGCGCATCATCGAGCTGCGCGAGGAGAGCGTCGCCCGCGAAAAGGAGCTGAAGGAAACGCTGCACCGCGCGGAATCCGAGTCCCGCGATCTCCGCTTTCTCAACGCGCAGTACGCGCAGCGCCTTCGCGAGGACGAGCGCAGGGATGTCGCCAAGTCGCTGCGCATCGAGGAGCTGATCGAGAAGAATCTCGGCGCGGTCATCTCAACGCCGGATGGCAGCAAGCGGGCCTTCCCTCCGCGCCGTGCGAGGATCGAGATGAAGTCGCCCGCGAAGCCGTCGCAGCAGCCTAAGGGCGCGAAAGTGCGTATTAATGCATGTTGATGCCTGCGCACCGCCATACCTTGCGTGTCTGTAAGCGATCTGTAAGCCATCTGCTTCACTGACGCGAACACACACACGTGCTCACCTTCCCCTCGACGCAGCCGGACTCGCGCCCTTCCACCGCACAGCGACTCCCCCCTTCGGAAGCCGAAATCAACGCCGTCGAAATTGCCGAGCGCCGCATGGACCGCCTTGCCGCCGAAGTGGAGCAGCTCAAGGGTGAGAACGCCCGCCTCGAGTCGCAGTTGGGCGACGCGGGCGCGCGCATGTCGGCGTACCGCGAGGAAATTGAGCGTCTGGGGCGCGAGCTGGAGGCGAGGAGGGACGTCAACAGGGTGCACGTCGACGAGATGCTTCGCGAGCGTGAGCGGCAGATAGTGACGCTGCGGAACCAAATAGACGTGCTGGAGGGCCGCTTTGAGCGCGAGGAATCGTCGGTGGCGGCGCTCGCCGGGTCGGACGACGGACGCGCCAACAACAACCCTGAGAACAGCCTGGCGCAGGAACAGGCGCTGGCGGAGCGCGTGATTGTGCAGAACAGGGAACTCATGGGCAAGCTGAGGCGCGCGCAGGCGCTCCTGAAGGGCGCGAGGGAGGCGTACTGCGACGTCGCCGGCGTGCACATGGACGACGCCGAGTTTGCCGCCGCGGTCGAGGCGCGCGAGACTAAGCCGGACAGCGTGGGGGCAGCCGGAGTTGCGCTGAGGGACATTGAGAGCAAGTTTGGGGAGCTTCAACGCGCCGTCAACCGCTTCCAGGAGCGCAATGAGGAGCTTGAGAGGCAGGTCGAGCTGTTGCGGGGCAAGAGGGGCCGCGACGTGGACGCCGGGTTTGGGTCTGGCTCTGGAGAGGACGAGGACGACGGGTACGCGGGCTCGAGGGGCGGTGGCGGCGCGCGCAGGGACGAGCGCCTTATCGCGGAGATTGCTGAGCTCAAGTCGCGAAACGGCTACCTCTGTAGGGAGCTGGAGGCCATCCAGGACCTCATGCTGCGGATGGACGCGACGGGCGGAATGACGGGCGGGGCGGCGCAAGGACGTGCGTCGGTCGCGCAGGCGAACCCGCTCGAGTCTGCGGGCGCTGCGTGGCTGTCGCGCGTGCGCATGGAGTGCCTCCGCCTCAGCCGAGTTCTCGGCGGTCAGGGACACCCGGCCGATGTGGAGCGGCAGAGCGCGTCGGCGGCGGCGTACGGAGACGAGCCAGCGAGCCCGCAGGACCTGTCGTCGATTGAGCGCAGCTTGAGCGTTGCGATTGATTGCGCCACGGAGTGCGTGCGGCTTCGCGAGCACGTGACGCGGCTCGAGAACGCCGCCGAGAGGCACCTGGCGGAGGAGCGCATGTGGCGGACGATCGTCGACCAGGCCAACGTCCGCAGGGACGCGCTGGCCGCGCACGTGACCGAGCTGGAGAGCGAGCTCGAGACGGTGCGCGTGCGCCTCGACGCCAGCGAGAAGGAAGTGGACCGCCTGACGCGGTCGCGGGAGCAGCTACTGGAGGCCGTCGAGTCGATGGCGGACGGCCGCGCTGCCGACACATCCGCGCTAGACGCCTCGTTCCTGTCGACGCGCGCATCGCTGGGCGGCGACAGTTCGTTCCGGCGGTCGACGACTTCGTCCCCGCGTCACGTGGGCGCCTTTGGCTCGGACGACGGCGAAGGGAGTGTGATCGTGCAAGGCGAGGGCCTTGACGAGAGCGGGCGCATGAGTGCGGGGCGTGCGGCGCACGTGGACTTGCTTCGGCGCGTGCTCGAGTCCAACGACCAGCTGGAGCGGCGCCTCGAGGAGAGCGAGCGAAAGCTCGGAGACCTCGCAAAAGAGAGGGAGAAGATTCTGCTGCTCTACCGAGAGGCAATCGATGCGCCGATGGGCGAAGGCGGTGGCACTGCGGGCGCCGCCGGCACCGACTCTCATCTTGCGCGCGTTGTGACTGAACTCGAGGCGGAGAGGGATACTCTGTCGGCCACGCTGAAGCGGACGAAGCTCGAGTGCGAGCAGCTGCGCCTGCGCCTGGCGCGCGCGACGGCCCAAGCGACGTCGCAGCAGCAGCAGCAGCAAGCGAGGTCGAAAGCATCCGATTCCAGTGCCGCGAGCGCGAGTTCTTCCTCTGTGGGCGCGGCCGACGAGGGCCTTGCGAGTGCCACGGGAGGGACGGCGTTTGCGATCGTGCAGAAGGAAAACCGTCGGATGGTCGCCGAGTTGATCGAGGCACGCCGTGCACAGGACGAAGCGGCGGAGGCATTGCGATCGGAGAAGGCGGCGCGTGCGGCTCTGGAGGGGTGGGTCTGCTTTGTTTGCACGCCGGTGTGTTTTGGGTAGTTGGCCGCATGTGTGCCTTGTTTGCTTATGCCAGCGGATTACTTGGTGTGAGGGCGGCGTGCGTTCGTGTATGTGGGTGTGGGTGTGAGTGTGCGCGCGTGTGTGCGCGTGTCTGAAATTTTTTTAACATGACATTCCCATCATACAGGGAGCTCGATGCCGCAAAGCGTCGCGCAGGTGCTCTGTCTGCTGCGCTGGAGAGGGCCAACGACGACGTGGCCGAGCTCCGCGCAAACCTCGACGTCGTCGAAGGCCGCGCGCAGGAAGCTGACGGTCGCGCCGAGGCGCTCTCGGTGCGCACAAAGGCACAAGCGGACGAAATCCTGCGCCTTCGCGCGGCGCTGACGTCTCTCGACAAGCAGAGGGACGAGCTGGACGACGAGTCGGCGCAGTACATCGAGACCATCGCGGAGTTGCGTGCGCAGGTAGACGTTGGCAAGTCACTCGCGGCCGGGAAGGAGAGGGAGTGCGAGGAACTGAGGCGCGAGGCGGAGCGTGCGGTGGCGCGCTTGCGTGAGACAGAAAGAGAGTTTGGCGCCCTCCGGACGATTCACGACCGCCTCCAGCGGGACTTTGAGCGCGCAGAGAAGGAGAGGGGCGCAGCGGAGGCCGAAGTGCGACGCGTGCGAAGTGAGGACGTCGAGCGGCTGCAGCGGGAAAACCAGGTGAGTGTGGTTTGGCATTTGTTTCGTTGTAAAAGTATGTGCGCTGTTGGGGTGCGTCGTTGTGACTGGGAACTGATGTTCCCAAAGTGAGGAACTGTTGGGGCAATTGGCCTTACACAAAATGTGCGGCCCTCCGGTGCGAGAGTGAGTCTTTACTTTCAGGGAGTGGAGAGGCTCATTCGTACTTTGCTTTCGGCAGTCGCTGCACCGCGACCTCGAGGCAGGTTTGAGGGAACGCGAAGAATTGGCGAAGAACGTGCAGCGAATGGCGAAGGAACTGCTCGACGTGAATGAGCTTATGTCGATGAAGGTACGCACCCACAGCCGCACACATCTCTTCTACACTCACGGCGCACACGCGGACGCTGGCAAACACATTTTTTCACGTAACACTTGCTGAACTTGTCTTGCTTCTTCACAACAGGAGAGGGAGCGCGCCGCTCTCATGGATTCGATGCGGAGCCTCAGCGACGAACGCGAGGACCTTGAAGACTCGATTCGCGACGTGTCGCGCGAGAAGAGGGAGGCCGTCACGCGTGCCGAAGCGTCCGAGCGCCTCATCGAAGACCTTCGCCGCCGCTTGGCCGACGTGGCGCGCCGCGAGGAGGCGTACACGGCGGACGTCTCCGAGTTCACCGAGCACGCGGAAGCACTTTCACAGACGATCCTTGAGCTCGAAACGCGGCTCAAGGCGTGCATGGAGGAGAGGGACGGCCTCCGTCGCGACCTGCAGGCCGCGCGAGACCTCGCCACGAACGCGGGCCGATCTCGCGAGTCGCTGCAACGGCGCGTCGCCTCGCTCGAGGCAGAGCTTGAGCGCGCGCGCGCTGCCATTGCGGACATGGCGGCGGCCAAGGATGCCGGCAGCCTCAACGTGGCTGCGGAGAGGGGCGCACGCAGCGAGCTGGAGAACGTGGTCGCGGGCCTCCGTTCGGATCTCGCGAGGGTCGAAGGTGCGCTGCGTGCGTGCGAGACGGAGAGGGACTTGCTTGTCCGTCGCGCGGCGATTGCGGACGAGCGCGTGAGGGACCTCTCGGCCCGAATTTCGGAGACGGCACATGGCGTTGAGGACAGGGAGAGGGAGCGCGAGGCGCTGCGGCGGCAGGTGGAAGACACCGTCGCCGAAATGGACGGGTGGGTTGCGCTGCGATGTGCCCGCTTTCGTGCGCACCAGCGTGCTTTTGAATGACGCGTGTGGGCGACACTTATTGTGTTCTCTTCTTGGGAGTGTTTGTACGAATCACGCACGATTATGTTGGGAGTGTTTGTATGAGCACACCCGTGGTGCGTGTTATTGGATTCTTGGCCCCCCCCCCAACCGCCCGATTCCAATTAATGTGTGCGCGGTTGCATGCAGACTGCGCGCCCAACTCGACGTGGAGCGAAAGACCATTCGCGAGCTGCGGCAAGCCATGGACAGGCAGAGCGAAGGTTAGGGTTACAACGGAACGCAACACTCCCTTCTTCCCTCTTCGACAAATGTGCGGATGGAAAATCGCGTCTCTCATGACTTGGGCGCCTCTCTCGTTTGTGTGTGCTAGAGTCTATGGGATTCAACCCCCTATGGAATTGCCGAGAACTGCGGTCATTTGTGTGTGCTGTTGTCTCAATTGTGTGTGTACCTCCAGTGATTCGCCAGCAGGACGACGACCTGCTCGAGATGCGCCGTCGTGCCGAGCTCTCGGGCATTGCGTCGGAAGTGCGGATTGCGCAGGAGGAGCAGCGGTCGCACCGCGTCCACGAGCAGTACCGCCACCTTATCGAGCGGATTGAGCAGGTGGGCCTTTGTATGTGCGCGCATTTGTCTGCATGTGTGTCGGGTGTGCCTTTTGTGTGTGCGCGCACGTGCTGTCTGCTTGGGTGTCGGGTGTGCAATTTTGTGTGTTTGCGCGGATAAGGCCTGTGTTGTCTGCCGTTGTATCGCGTGCTGCGCTGTGTCTGTGTACCTGTCTCCGCGTGCATGCTCGCGTGCGCGTCTGTGTCATGTGCTATTGTGTGTCATGTGCTATTGTGTGTGTCATGTGCTATTGTGTGTGTCATGTGCATGTGTGCCTGTGCGTGTGGGTATGTTCATGTGTGAGAGTGTAAGTCGACCGAATCGATTGAATTCCGCTCCCGTCCACAGGCCGGCGTTCCGACCGTTGCTCCACCTCCCACAGAGCGGTCAGCATCGCCACGCCCGTCGTAGTTCCCGCTGTTTTTAAGTGTGTGCGTCTGCTGCGTTTGCGTGCGCGTGCGGCCACTGTTCTTGCGTTGCGCTGTGCTCCGTGTGCATGCGGATTTGTTCGTTGCGTGTAAATTATGCCTTCGCTCTCTTTACGTTACACGAGCCACCGCAGGGCATCTTCGCTCCGTTTTTACTTTGTAGTAGCTGGCTGGTCGGGGTGTGGGAGGGAAACGGCGGACAAGACGTCCTTGCTTTAACACGGAGTTTAGTGGCCTAGCGGAGGGCGAGGCGACGCACTCGGACCTCTTCGGCAATGAGAGGGAAGATGACGACGCACGCGGCGCGCAGCACGCAATAGCACTTTGCGACCGTCCACGGCAACCGATGGACCGGCTGCGACGTGAGGACTTGGTACATGGCGTAGAAGGCGACGGCGAAGAAGTGGCCGATGAGCACGTGCGGGCGCGGGTTGAGCCTGCGTTGTGTGGAATATGCGTGTGAGGTCTCATGGCATTTGTCTGTCGATTTGAGTCAATTACACACACGGAGAGAATACGAAAGCGATTTCGGACGGGTTAACGAGACTAGAGGCACAACACGCATAACAACAAACACGTCGTCTGCGAGCATGGGCCGCTCAAGTGGTCTTAAACCGCGTGCATGCACTCACACTGAGAGAAGGCTGACTGGACCGGCGGCGCACTGTCCGCCGAGAAGAAAATATCCGAAGCACGCCTCGCGAAGGGCCTCGAGATCACCTGCATTGTTTTGCGAGAAAGCGGCGATGCATGTGAGCACACTTAGTACGAACCATACAATTGCAGTTTAGCACACACGCGACCACCCGCGAATGTGCACAAAAGCATGCCAGGAAAATACAAGTTCGCGGACTACAAGGCAGCACCACCCACAGTCTTCCGCGGCGAAGAGCTTGTACAGGGCCATCGCGAGTGTGTTGACGACAAACGCGTGGGTGCCCTTGCGACGCCAGTGGAAATCGCGCAGTTTTTCCGTGATGTCGGCGTCGTCGTTCAAGTCGGGCGTGCTCCGAAGGTAATCGCGCCACAGTAGCACGTCGTGGAGGCCCACGGACATACCGCCTGCGGGCATGGGGGATCAGCACCAATAAGTGCACACACACAGCAACACGCACACGCGTCACACACGCATGCACATTCGAACAGCCAGACCGAAGCGCTTTAAGTAAGGGAGATGTCGCACACACGCACACAGAGAGTCCTACTGTATGTAGATCAGGCGACCACACTGACGACAGTCACATACACACACACATGTTCTACAGCACATGGATCGGGCGACCACACACACCTCCAGTGAGAGGGTGCCGCATGTTGAAGGCGTCCCCGAGGAGTATAATGCCGCGTCGCTCTTGTATGGCGGGCGGCAGAAACGAGTTTGGCATCGATCGCAGGCGATCCGATTCGAGCGCCTCTGCGAACGGGCCACGAAGGTGCGCGGGAAGCTGCGGCAGCACCACGTCCTCCATGTAGCGCTGTGGAGACAGACGCGTAACGGGTGACATTCGAGTGAGTCGAGTGGATACGAAAGTGCGCGGCTTGCAAGAAGGATGACGGAGGACGGGAGCATGGACTAACCTTGAGCTCGCCCGATGTCGCGCTGGGCAGCTGCCCTGGGACGTCGACGAGGATGCGTGTGTCGTTCGTGCCAATCTGAGAGTGAAATGCCGGGCGTCAATGGGTTGGACTCGCGTGGCGAGTGCGTGTGCGCGCGTGCATGTGTGTGTGCGAGTGAGTGGTGTGTGCGAGTCTTATGCACCTGGTAGACCAGAATGGGCGATGGCTTCGCGAGGACGACTTCCGCGTGGTTTTCCTTGAACATCTTCACGTTCTTCATCACGAGACTGCGCGTAACAGACGACAAGATCGTAACAGACGGGGGGGGGGGGGGAGGCGGTCAGCTGCAGTCGCATACAGATTAGAACGATACGGAGGGTCCACAGTTGCTTGGGCGTCGGTCTCTGGGAACAGAGAACAAGGGAAAGTGCCTACAATATCCTGGCGTAACAGGGCGTAACAGGGCTCACCCGACAAAGTTCGACCACACTTTCGGCTCATTCGCCACGAGTTCCTTGCGAAAGCGCGAAAAGAGTCCGTCGGCGACGACCGTGAGTGGCGCGCGCAGCTCCTGCTCGGTACGTGGACTCATTAATCTCAACATGGTGCAACCATCCGCACGCCATAACTTCATGACACTTCGCCGCACCTTCGCCTCCTCCGCGCCCTTCGCTTTGTACGAAACGCCCACGACGCGCCCGTCTTCTTCAACGAGATTCAGCACTGTCGCTTCGAGCGGAGTGACACTACGGAAGAAGGCCATCAGTCAGTCACAGTACTGTGGCGATCTCAGTTCCCACCGGCAACACACATCTCTTACTTCACATACACCCACGCAAGCACTCGCACACAGGCACGTGCACACATTTCGCTCACAAACCACCGGCGAAGGAGAACCCATGCGAGCGGCACTCACTTTGCCTCCGCCCTTGCGGCCTCTCGCAGTCGCATGATGAACCGGCCATGATGAAATGAGCGCCCCGTGTGCTGCTTGCCATCCTCGGCCAGGGGATATGATAGGTGCACGTTGCGCGCCCCGCTGTGGACAATGTAGCCCCTCTCAACAATGGCGTCGATGCCGTCCACGCAACCTGCATAGAGCAAATCGATGAGTAACTCCTCCATTCGGACTGTGGCGGCGCCTCGCCTCTCTATAGGTATTGACCTCAGCAGCCGTCCGCAACTCACCTTCAAGGCCCAGCTTCCTCAGCGCGTTAATGCCGCCCGGCTGCATGAGTTCACCGACAATGCGGTCGGGTTCCGCAAAGTCGCGCTCGATCAGGACGACCTTCCGCCCGTCGCGCGCGAGCGAGGCTGCCATCGCACTCCCGACGACACCCGCGCCGACAATAATGACCTCGGGACCATCCTCTGTCTTCAGCGTTGCAACGGGACGTGTTGTTTGCGGCGTGTGCGGCTGGACGAAGAGTTGGGCGCAAGGTCAATGGTCAGTAATGAAATGCAAGCGCGAGTCGCCAGGCAGGCTGTTACGGGCGGATCTTCTTTCTGTTCAGACTACACTCACCTTAGTAATGCGCCTGAAAACCATCACGGCACATGTCACTGTCGCAAGGGCAACGCAAATCTCGGCGCCGCCCAGCATTTTTCTGGGACAGTGGGCTTTGACGGCCCAATCTTGTCGAATTGGAGGGCGCTGGTGCTAGTTCCCGTGGAATCGAATGCCGCCCCTTCGTCAATAAGCAGCGAATAAGACCAAGTAATGTGCCATGCGCGCACTTCACACGCAATTAGAGAGCACTTTTTGTGGGCGTTTGAAGCCTGGTCGTGTCGGCAAGAGGGACGTTTTGCGTGTGTGCGCGTGTGTGAAGTCGCTGTCCTGTCGCAGCTCGCGGCATTGGATTGGTCAGTTGGGAATCACGCCGGCCAATCAGAGAAGGGCAGCGGGTGACATGGCAGAGTGTCATTTGCACCGTGTTCATATTTGCACTGCAAGTTGTGTTAACCGAACCCTACACATTGCCCTCGTATCATAATAAAACACGCCACACTGACCGCACACGGAAAGAACTGGGGCGCGCACCACAGACTCGCGGAGCGTTTGGTCAGAACAGGCTAGACGAACGACGTCGAGACGGTTCGCCCACAGCTTGCGCCACGAGTGAGCCTCTGTTACCGACGAGAAAAGGATGTACGATCCAGAGCCAATAAGACTCTCGAGCTTCGGGGTGACCTGTTGATCCAATGTGTCGACCTCCCACGCCTCGCTTAACGTCCTCGCGGCAACCGTCACGCCTTTCAGCGTGAACGCCATGGTTTCTGAGCGCTTTCTGTTGATGAGCACGAAACGTGTCGCTTAGAACGCCATGGTTTCTGAGCGCTTTCTGTTGATCACGAAACGTTTCGCTTAGAACGCCATGGTTTCTGAGCGCTTTCTGTTGATGAGCACGAAACGTGTCGCTTAGAACGCCATGGTTTCTGAGCGCTTTCTGTTGATGAGCACGAAACGTGTCGCTTAGAAGAGGTGGAAGAGGTGAGGGCTTTGGTGTTGCGTCAGTGAGTGGAGGATTCTTCGCGAGGGGACGTGTTACGACATCTCTCTGATTGCGCGATTTTGCTTGCAGCGTGGAGTCCACCCCTTTCACGTTCGTGTGCTCATGAGCGTCGCGGGCTGGCACGCAATGACGCGATCTGACAACAGCATCGGAGAGAGTGTCGCTGCAATGTGAAGCAAAGTGGTCATGTTTCACTCGTTTTCGGACTCCTGTACAATGACAAAAGACGCGCACGCTGCGTAGTAACTCGATGGGGCTCTCAGGATCACGGACGGGACAAACACGCACTCAAAAAAAACGCGCCGCCCCTACGCATCTCCAATGATGCGCATCACTCTTGCTTGGATGACACATCCCGGAGACAACGACCGGCAGCACGAGGGTTGTGCACCGACGGCTCAGTAGTCGTCGCGGCCCCCACGGCCACCACCGTAGCCGCCACGGCCACCGTACGAAGGGCGGTCGTAGGGCGTCCCGCGGCTGTTGCCGCCCTGGTACGAGCCACCGCGGCCACCGTAGCTGCCGCCACGGCCACCGCCGTAGCCGCCACGCCGGTCGCCGCCGCCGTAGCCGCCACGGCCGCCGCTGCCGCCGTTGTCCGAGGCGCGGTCGACGCGGATCTGACGACCGTCGAGGTCCTGGCCGTTCATGCCCTCAATCGCAGAGCGGGCATCGTCCTCGCTGTTGTACGTGACGAAGCCGAAGCCACGGCTGCGGCCCGTCTCGCGGTCAAGAACGACGCGCGCTGAAACATTCACAAAGGTCAAGGTCAGGTGATACGGCTCATGACGACAGACTTCAAGACAGCTCATGACGACAGACGTTCAACTCACACGATACCCAAAAAAACACGATTACTCACCGTCGACGACCTCGCCGTACTTCTCGAAGGCAGAGCGGAGGCTGTCGTTGTCCGTCGCCCACGCAAGGCCACCAATAAAGAGCTTCGCCGACATTTTGGCTTCGGAAACGGACAAAATATCGGACCAAAATCACGGGACTGACATTGCGGACAGCAGCACACGGCAAGGGATCGCGAGGAGCAGAGGGCCATAGGGTCACACGGAGTCACATTTGCGCGCCACCGGGCTTTGCTTTTGTGTCTTTCAGCCACCATATTGCTTCCAGGGAGAGGCACATGGGCATCCATTCACGCAACAGATCGGCTTTGCCACGAGCAGGAACAGTCTGATCTCACACATTAACACTCCGATCTCACACATCCACACGTGCCACGAGTGACTGCGGGGTCCGATCTCACTAAAAACGACGAACACAGAGGGCACAAATGGGCAGATCGGCCAAAGTGGATGGGGCGATGGAGGAGAGACGGAGGGTCACGGCTACCTTTACTTGAGTCTCGGACCGGAATACGGGCACCTGGAGTCTTGTAGAAAGGGATTGCAGGTGTAGATTGTGTGCGATCTCTCTTTTGTGCGTGTGGGAGAGAGAGAGTGTGTGTGTGTGTGCGCGCGCGTGTGTGAGTGAAGCCACGAGTGTCGCAAGCGCAATCAGTGAGACGAGCGAAATAAATGCAATTTTGTATGAAAAATGTATGCCGATCGCATTTGCAAAATAATTGTCGCAATCGGGTCCACGTGTGTGCGCAAACGTAATCGGAACTATTTTACGGTTTCGCCCCGATTTCCGATCTATCGTAAAAGCAAGGGGTACCCCTGGTAACACTGTTACTCGTGCCTTGCCCTATGTATGCGCCGTACAAGGAAAAAATGGAGCACCACAGGCCCCGCCAGTGCGCTCGGGCCGGTTAACTGGTTTCGCAGCCTTGCCCGAGAGTAGCATACCCCACTGCGACCTTGGACGACGGCCACTGTGGAGATACAACAAGAATTGCGCACGAGAGTGAGACATGTCAGGTGCGATATATACCGAGACAAAGGGAGGAGAGATCGCACCTTCAGCGCGGCTGTCCTAAATCGAGATTCGTTCGAACCGCTGTTGCCAGACGACGCTTCCAGGTGGTCCGAGTAGCTCACAGCCAACGGTTCCCTGCCCGTCGAGGCTGCGCAGAGACAGACCCGTCAAGATATGCGAACTCCAATGTAAGAATAAACAACAGACGAAACGATGCATCAACTCACGCGGCCGAAGGTGCAGAAACATCGACGAGAGTAGAGGTCCAAAGAAGGCGTTGCCCCCGTCGACACCCCTTTGGGCGTCCGGCCCTTCAAACGCCCTCACGCCGACCGCACGCCGACAGACGTCCACGACGTTCGCGTGTGCGCAGACGGCGGCAGCAAAGCCACTGTTGGCACGGCGCAAGGCGAGGGCATTGTCCACCTCGCAGAGGCGGGCGAAGAGCACGCTGTCGCGATAGTCTGTCGTGTGCAGCTGAGCCCAAGCCATCGGGCGGTGGGCGTCGATTGCGCGAATCGCGTCCACGCACGTGTGGACGAATGCGACGAAAGCGCGCTTCGAGATGTCCATGCGCGACTGCTGGCGGAATCGGCTGTGCAGAGTGATCCAGTCCTAATGCGAAAGAAGGTGTGGTGTGAGAAAATAGAATAAGGCCACACGGGTCATGTGAAGTGGACAGAACATGGCGATCGACAAGTGAGACACGCACCTACACCAACACAACACACCCACGCGATACCACACATCCGCCCACGCGTGAACAAAAAAGCGCAGCGCAACGTGCGGGGCTAACCATGTTGTCGGTGACGTTGATACGCGATGCGCCGACTTCGACGTACGGCGTTGAGGACGAGCCCATGGATATCTTGCCAGTCGAACCCCCCGGCTTCGCGGAGAGCGAAAGCGTTACCGAAGACTCGTAGGTTTGCCCGAGCCGACAGATGCGCTGCGAGACGTGCACGCGAGCCCTGCACGCTTCCACGTGACGGCGGTCGGCCGATGTGAACTCCACCATCAGGGGGCCCCTCAGGCCCCAGTTGCGCAGCTTGTTCTGCTTTGCCAATTCCGCGCGAAAGAGAGCGTCGTCCCTCTCGAGGGCGTCGGCGGCCGCGCACTCGCGCGCGAGAACGCAAATCCAAGAGTCGCACGGCCGCTTCATCGGTTGCAGGGTGCGGTCCAGCAGCCACGCGCCCAAAAGATGCGAGTCGAGCGATTTGTCGTTGAGGGCGGAGGGGCTGCGCACGCAAGGCCCGCATGAGACTTAAAAGTGCGACGCCCACGCGCACACAAGAATACGCAGGATACTCTACTTCAAAGAAAGGCGTGCACGCAAATAAACACACACGTCTCTCAAACATACAGTCAGATTATATGCGCAAACGGGAGCACCCACGCATTGTCCGGGGTGATTTCGGGAAACAGCTGTCCCTCGGGGTAGGCCGTGCATGGTTGCAGCCCTTGCCACTGTTTCATGACGCGCCGCTGGGCCTCGTCGTCGGCCACGCGTCGGAGCCGCTTGCACGAGAGGGACAGCGAGGCGAGATCCGCCGCCTTCAGACACTGTCAACAGATGATGATTGCGGTGAGACACGACGGGGCGAGCGAGAAGGGAAATAGAGAAAAGAGAAGTAAAGGAAAAAAAAAAAAAAAAAAAAAAAAAAAAAAAAAAAAAAAAAAAAAAAAAAAAAAAAAAAAAAAAAAAAAAAAACGAGAGCGGGACACAATGTTGGAAAACGACCCCGAGAGTGAATGGTTGACGCACCGGCTGCGCTGCGATGGCGCTCAGCAGCGCGTCGGTGAGGCCGCCAAGGGGCTCTTTTCCTTCGACTGGCGATTCGGCGGGGTGCGGCGTGCGCGTCTGCGACAGCAGGAGAGGGCAGACGCGGTCATTTTCCAATGAATTTTCAGAGACGGCCTAATCGAATATTTAGGAGTGCGCGCGGCTGCATTGTGCGATCCGCGCGTACAAGTGACACTCGCCGCATCGGCCTATATCGCATACGCAAGTCCATCGACTCCACGCGCGAGACAGAGAGAAAGACAGGAAGCCACGTGCCACATGCTTGCGCAAAACACACCGCTTCGCTGCACGGGTTATCCCACTCCGGGTCGAACGAGGGCGGGTTGGCGGAGAGTGCCGGCACCCCGACGTCATCGTCGTCGCGCGCACCTTTCCGCGTCCCGCGCCCCCCTCGGAGAGCCTTCTTCCCACCCGCGCTCGACCGCCCTCCAGCATCACTCCCTGTGGAAGAAGTTGGAGGCAGGTGAGTGAGTGACAGAAGGAGCGGCTGCACAAGCGCTTTCCAAATGAGAGCGAACCTTGAAAGGCACCAGAGAAATCGAAGAGTCTACCAGTGGACAGTGGCGCCATTGTTGAGGACGTGCCTATCGCGCCAAGAGAGAATGGGATCGCGCTTGTCGCACCAGCCGCCGCTGCAGGCGACGTAGTGCTACCGAACAGACCGCCGGCCGGCGAAGTGCTTCCGAACGAGAACGGAGTCGCACTGGTTGCGCCAGTGGCCGGGGCGGGCGACGCTGTGCTACCGAACACACCACCTGCCGGAGCGGGCGAAGTAGTTCCAGCTGCTGTGCCGAACGAGAACGGAGTCGCACTAGTTGCGCCAGTGGCCGGGGCGGGCGACGCGGCGCTACCGAAAAGACCGCCTGCCGGAGCCGGCGCAGTAGTTCCAGCTGCTGTGCCGAACGAGAACGGGCTCGCGCTTGTCCCACCAGCGGCCGGGGCGGGCGACGCTGTGCTACCGAACACACCACCTGCCGGAGCGGGCGCAGTAGTTCCAGCTGCTGTGCCGAACGAGAACGGGCTCGCGCTTGTCCCACCAGCGGCCGGGGCGGGCGACGCTGTGCTACCGAACACACCACCTGCCGGAGCGGGCGAAGTAGTTCCGGCTGCTGTGCGGAACGAGAACGGGCTCGCGCTTGTCGCACCAGCGGCCGGGGCGGGCGAAGCAGTGCTGCTGAGAAGCCCGCCGGCAGGCGCTGGCGACGTTGACGCGGCCATCGCGTTAAAAGTAAACGGGCTCGCGCTTGTCCCACCAGCGGCCGGGGCGGGCGACGCTGTGCTAGCGAACAGACCGCTTGCCGGAGCGGGCGAAGTAGTTCCGGCTGCTGTGCGGAACGAAAACGGGCTCGCGCTTGTCGCACCAGCGGCCGGGGCGGGCGCAGCAGTGCTACTGAGAAGCCCGCCGGCGGGCGCTGGCGACGTTGACGCGGCCATCGCGTTAAAAGTAAACGGGCTCGCGCTTGTCCCACCATCGGCCGGGGCGGGCGACGCTGTGCTACCGAACAGACCGCTTGCCGGAGCGGGCGAAGTAGTTCCAGCTGCTGTGCCAAACGAGAACGGGCTCGCGCTTGTCGCTGGTGCGACCGGGGCGGGCGACGCTGTGCTAGCGAACAGACCGCTTGCCGGAGCGGGCGAAGTAGTTCCAGCTGCTGTGCCGAACGAGAACGGGCTCGCGCTTGTCCCACCAGCGGCCGGGGCGGGCGACGCTGTGCTACCGAACAGACCGCTTGCCGGAGCGGGCGAAGTAGTTCCAGCTGCTGTGCCAAACGAGAACGGGCTCGCGCTTGTCGCACCAGTGGCCGGGGCGGGCGAAGCAGTGCTGCTGAGAAGCCCGCCGGCGGGCGCTGGCGACGTTGACACCATCGCGTTAAAAGTTAACGGGCTCGCGCTTGTCAAACTAGCGGCTGGCGCCGGCGATGCAGTGCTACCGAAGAGACCGCCACTCAAGGCCGTCGGAGCCGCTGCAGGTTGTGCATTGTTTTGGCCAGCGGGCGAGGTCGCAGTGCAGTTGCCAAACGAGAAGATCGATCCACCTGGGGGCGACGCCTGCGCCGCACTGCTGCCGCCGAACGAAAAGGAGAAGCCCGGCGCTGCGTTCGCGGAAGATGCGAGCGAATTCGACGCGGGGGACGGCGCGGTTGGGCCCGCAGTCGCTCCCGCAGCGGGCGTAGCGAACGAGAAGGGCGGTGGATTGCCTTCGTTCGCGGACATCTTTTCGAGGATCCGCAGGGCTTGTGTCGCCCAGTGCCAGGTGCAATGTTCGTAAGCAAGGATCCTCAACGTTGAAGACACGGACGACCTCAGTAACAAGAGCGGCGCCGGAAGGGGACAACTGTGAAAAGAAGAAAAGGTGGACGGAGTAGACGGAGGTGTGCTGCTTCCAGGACCCAGTGTTTGTTGTTGACAGAAGGCGCCATCACGTGACCTGCGTGTTACACAAAAAGAGAGGGGAAAAAAAAAGAAACACACACACGCACACACACTCTTCCCGCCCCTCTCACACTTCTGCGAGAATTTGGCCTTTAGGTACATTTTCACACGTTAGGCTCAGTTTACTCCTCTCGCTCACACACACAGATTCGATCGTTTTCTTTGCTCGAATGGAGGGCACGTGGGACGTGTCCCTCTCCTCTTTTGCTGTCTGACGAAGTGCTCGTGCATCTCGTCGTTGCGGCCGCCTCACGCTCACCGACATTGGCTATATTCGCGCCACGTGCAAAGCGCTGCGTGACGTCTTTGGGCGCATTCGCAGCGATGCGATCGAGTGCATGCAGGGCGACCTGTCTAAGTACCGCCGTACGGCCACTGGGACATTGACAGTGCCCGTAACATGCGGCCACATGGACCTCGTTCGCCTGCTCCACGAGGACGAGGTGAAGCACGGGCGCGCGGTGCGCTGCACTTACTTCGCACTCGACGAGGCGATGCGGACCAAGAATTGGGAGGCATTGGTCTTTCTCGTGCGCATCGCAAGACTCTGGATGTCGAGTTGGATCCCGACGTTGGAGCTTATCACGCCAGACTGTGGAAATGGGACGATCTTTCCCGCGAGCAGGTGCTCTTCCTGTTTGACGAGGCGAGGGCTTTACTCAATTCGTGCATCATTTCGAGCCTCACGATTCGCGGGCCGTTTCGTCGCGGCGACGTGGACCTTGTCACGCGACTCCTTGGCGCGTGTTACTACTGGAAGGGTCTTGTGCCTTTGCTG
The DNA here is from genome assembly GCA_943704525.1 of Pigoraptor vietnamica. Lineage (NCBI taxonomy): Eukaryota > Filasterea > Ministeriida > Capsasporidae > Pigoraptor > Pigoraptor vietnamica. The sequence continues at coordinate 29,082 of CALSCQ010000785.1, forward strand.
TGCTGGTCGTTCGAGCACTACGACGATTGTCCCGAGGAATTCAGGGCCATTGTCGCCGAGTGCCGCCGGCATCTGTCGCATGTCGGCGTGGCCCACTGCTTCTTCGCCATGGCCGCGTCGGACACGGGAAGCAGAGCCGTCTGGCTCGGCGGGCCCTCGAGCATTCGCCCATCACACTGGCGGACATGTGTGTGTCGTATGCAAGCGAGGCGATCGATGCATCTGCTGCTGCGTTGCTCCGCGCGCACGAGTCAGGCCAAGAGTGGGGGCAGAAAGGAACGGCATGTGTTAGACATCGAAAGTCTCATTATGTGTCGCTTAAAGGACGCGCTCGAGCGCTCCCTTCTCAACGAAGACTACGGCACAGCGGCGATGATTATCAAGCGCGAATGCCTGCGTACCTACAATGTGGACCGGGATGTGGTGGGTCGCCTTGTGTGCGCGCGATCTGCCAGCGGGCTCGAGTAGATGCGTGCGGCGCGCATGTGCTACGAGCATGATCTTACGCACGCGGACGTTAGCGAATCGGCCATGACGGTCGAATGGCTGGACTTTTTGTGGCAAATGGCCCGTGACATTCACGAGAAGAGTACGTTGCGAATAACTGGCCGTCCTTTTGAGAAGGCCTGTTGGACCCAGTGGTGGCTGTCGCGTGCTGTAAGGAAGGGTAACGTGGCCGTCGTGCGCCACCTGTGCCGACGGACAGACATGTCATCCCTAATCTGCGCCGGCGGGATGATGATGGAAGACGCCGACGCGGCCGTTGTGCAAGGTCATTTTGACGTCATCGCGTACTTGGCCAACGTGAACGACGGCATTGAGCCCGTGATGCGGTCGGGAGCCGCACAAGGATCTTGCGTGCACGTGTTTGACCTTAGCGGCACTCTGGCGGCTGCGGTGTGGGCGGGGAACATGCGCATGGTGCGGCTGATCAACCGCCGCTTGCCGGGCCTGCACGTGCCGCTCGCGGCTGCCTGCCATTCGCGCCGTTGGAGGCTGTTTCGATTTGTGCTCGCGCACCTGCGTGCGGAGGAGCGCGATTGCGAGTTTGACGGCGCATTCTTGGCGTGCGTGGGGAAGGGGCGGATCGAGTACGTGTGGTGGTTCGAGGAAAACGAGCCGGCGGTTGTCGAACGGTGCATTCCTCACATCTGGGAGCGGCTGAAGATTGTGCGGGACATGTCATTTTGGTACGAGGTGTTGTCGCGCTACCCGCAAGCAATAAGGTTGGGCGATCATGCATTGCCGCCAGAGCGCCTATCATACGACCTATTTGTGCTGGAACGGCGCCTTGGAGTTCAGTTGGTGCAACGGCACGCAGGGAACATCCCGTTGCGCGAAGATAATGACTGGTCGTCCAGATTTCGATGGGTCGATCGCAGCGTTCTCAAGGCTGCCGTTGATTTCAAAATTCCGCTGCGGCTGTTTCTATTCGATGAGGAAACTGAGTGGGATGGTTTCGATCTTCGGAGGTGGCACTCAGTGACTCCGACGCCCTCTGCGCTTGGGCGGCGGCACGCATGGACGCGGGTGAGTTGGTCGTAACAGAGGTCGACGGGTCAGGGGAATGTCGGCCAGCACCAGCCCCAACGGTTCCGCTTTGACAGTCGTTAGTTGCCGGCCGCGCGCCCGGTCTGTAATTTATTAAACAATGGCACCGAAAATTTTAAGTGGCCGTTTGTATGCAGAGACTACAGAACAGCTAAAGAGAGTACCGAGAGGATTTCACCACAAGAAACTTTGGCGGCAGATTGGCCGCCGGGGCCTTCTCAGTACAGCATAGGGCCCGGCCGGGCTTACACACGTGTAGGCCCTGAACAGCCGGCTCCCGGCTGCCGCCGTGTTTATCTTGACAAAGTCAGTAGGAACATCCACCCGAAATAATCACGGGGGCTATCTCTTAGCCCCCGTGGAAATAATCCCAAATTTCAGACGCGATTCAATTTAATGTGCGCGGATGAAGCGAAGACAAGCCCCGAACAGCCAATCACAGCCGTCCCCTGGGACGCTCAGTGACCAAGCCTCTGTCGTGCTCTCGGCACGTGAACGCTGAACGTGCAGCTCGGGTGGAAATGAAAAAATCGTACCATCTCTCACACTGCACAGCGCGCGCGGACGCTCACGAACACACAGAACTCCAGCCGAGTCACTACACGGCTTCAGTCGCCCGGCTGAACGCGTCCGAACTTTTCGGTCCGACGGCGCCGGCCGTCGCCGCCGCCGGGCCGGATTCGCGGCGTTCGGCGCCTCAGATATATTGACTGATGTTGAGCTGCGACGCGGAGAACTCTTGCGACGGATGCTGCGCCTGCACTCATGGGCCCCTGGTGGGCGCATGCTACTAGCACTCGCGCCTGCGGTCATCCTGTCCATCGTATGCGCATGGGGTTACCTGTTCGCCTCCAGCAAGACTGCCAACGTCGTGTGGGTCTTCACGTCGGTCCGGCCGCCATCCTCGAGCAATCATGCGGTCGTCAATGACATTGTAGGGGGTGATTCGTCCGGACTGCAGACGCCGTTCCCAGGTGCGCGGCGATTGTTTCTGATGGCGCCGAACCTGTACGGCCCCAACAACCAGTATTACAACTTTCTGGAGGCCCTTAAGCTCGCCGGCGCACTCAACCGCACGCTCGTTCTGCTGCCCTTCCGCGAGCACCGCGCATTCCACCACAAGACTGTCGCCGACGCGATGCACTTCGATCGCACCTTTGACGTCGATCGGTTAGCGAACTCCGGCGTCCTCGGCCAAGGCGGGTTGATATCGCCGAAGGCCTTCGACGACTTTCTCGGGTCGCGGCCAGAAGGGCGGGTGATTGATGTGTGTTGGTTCAACGGGCAACCATCGTCAGCCTACACCAACGTCGCGTGTGCTGATGTGGGTGGGGCCGTGTGCGCGGCGGACATCAAGACGAACACGTGGGACCTGTCGCCCGCCGCCGTCACTGCGACCCTCGGTGTCCACGCCTCCGCGCGCGTTATTTCGGTGGATAGGCTCGTGTTTCGCAACGCGCACTACACCATGAACACGCGGTCTCTGCAGCACGGGGGCCTCGCTTATCGCGACCAGCACCTCGCCGCCATTCGCGCGCTCCCATACGCCGCTTCGATCGTGCACAACGCTACACGCATCATTCGCGAACTTTTCGGCGGCGATCTCTTCGTCGCAGTTCACTGGCGTCGGGCTGACTATGCGCCCGGAACTGCGCCGGCGAACTGCACGACGTACCTCTACTGCGTCGACTCGGCGAATGTTACCGAACTGCTCGACGTGTTGGACAGCGCAGTCCACGCGTCCGCGTCGGCCGGAAGCATCGCACGTGGGGCGCGGCCAAAGGTGTATTTGGCGACCACGCGCCTTTCTGAGGAAGAAGAGGCGCACTTTGCAGCGCGGGGTTACGGTAGCGCCGCTCTGTACCCGAAGACGCCGGGCGAACTTCCCTATTACGTGTCGCTCGTGGAGCAGGAGATATGCAAGCGAGCGATGGCGTTTGTTGGGTCGGCCGATTCCTCCTGGACGACGTGGGTTATCGAGTCGCGCATTGCGCTGGGTCTGCGGCACACGTGGTCAACATCGCAGCTGTTGTGGCCGTTTCACAAACGCTTTCCGCGACCGGTGCCCGCGCCTTCGTTCATCAACACCACGGCATGCGGATACGAGTACATGGGCATCTCGAGCGAGAGACCGGCGACAACGCTGACGCTTGCTTGCCCGCCGGGAACCGTTGCATCGTCCGTTCTCTTTGCGAGCTTTGGAGCGCCGACGGGTGTCTGTTCAAAGTTCGTGCTGGACCCAAACTGCCACGACCCAGATTCCGAGCGTCACGTGCGCGACTTGTGCGTGGGACGACCCCGATGCGACATTGCAGTCACCAACGACGAACGCGAGGGCGGCTTTGCGCTGTCCCGCTGCCAAACTGGCGGTTTCGCACTCGCCATCCTACTGGGGTGCTCGCCGGTTACACGTTAAGTGACTGAGTCACAGACGAACTCGAAATGGCGCAGTACGGTGCGGGGGTCGTGCCGGCGACTCCAGATAGCGCGTGTTGCGGAGGGGAGTGCGGCATTCAGATTTCAGGACTCGCCAACCTCATGTAACACAAGTAACATAATAATGACGAAATAATGACGGCATGATTTGCAATTTACCCTGTTCACAAGGGGGGTCAAGGGGGTGTCCCATAGATTTCGGTACTGATTACATTTGCTTAGTACAGTATTGTGCAAGGGGGGTCAAGGGGGCCCTGGCCGCGTGGATGTCCCCGATGGGCCATGCGGTCCATCACTACACTCACTTTCCACTCACTTGTCGCTCGCACTCTGCAGCTTCAAAGAAGAGCAGGCCCCGCACAGCGCATTCTTCCTCTTTCTATTTTCCTGTGATCGCGCGGGGAAACAGCAGCTCTTTAAAAAATGGCGGAGCAGGCGAGTGTTATATTAGTGCGGCGGACGGATGCATCATCGCGCAGTAGAAGAGACTTGTGTGACGCTCTCTGTACGCCTTTAGGGTTATATTTCAACGAGCGTGGTGGAATGGGGGGGGATATTCTGCGTTGGACGTTACGCTGCGTTTGTGTGTGTGTGTGTGTGTGTGTGTGTGTGTGTGTGTGTGTGTGTGTGTGTGTGTGTGTGTGTGTGTGTGTGTGGTTCAGCGTGGTGATTGTCAGTTGGTCACTACATCGTATGTCTAGCTGCGTCCTGTTTTTTGGTCCATGACATGGGGCCGCGTTGTTCGACGCGAACGTGCATCGGGAGTCGTGATGCGTATTTGCGCCTTCACAATTGTTTGTATTGTGTCACCGTCGCTAATGTCCGCTCTCCCCACCTCCCTCGCTTTGCGAAACAGACGGAGAAGGCCTTCCAGAAGCAGGCGGCCGTGTTCCTCAACGCCAAGCGCGTGCTCGGCACGCAGAAGGCGAACAAGGAGCTGCGCTACTGGCGCAACATTGGCCTCGGGTTCAAGACGCCCAAGGACGTGAGTGTCTCTGTCATTGCAAGTCTGGTTCAAAGTCTGTCATCGATGGTGCTTTGTTGTGTCCTTTTTTTGCGCAAGTAATTTGTTGCGGGTGTGTGGTTTGCGGGGCGCTGCCCTTTGAATGCGCGTTGCTGGTGTGTCGGCTGCTGTTCTTGGTGGCCCTCGTCTTTGCGGCAGCACATAGCACGCCACATCGTGCGCTGCTCGCACGCCTTTTTGACTTCTGTGCGAGAGGCACCCGTCTCTGAGGAAGCGCCTCTATTCTTCTGTTCCGAAGTCTCCTTGTCGGCTGCTTGTGTCGTGGAGTGAGCCCATCTCATCTCTTCGTTCCACCGCCTGTGTTTGCGCAGGCCATCGAGGGCACGTACATTGACAAGAAGTGCCCGTTCACCGGCAACGTGAGCATCCGCGGCCGCATCCTCACGGGCACGGTCGTGTCGGCCAAGATGAAGCGCACGCTCGTCATTCGCCGGGACTACCTCCACTACATCAAGAAGGTGTGCGCGCGTTTGTTTGTGCTGCTCGTGCCCACGTCAGTGCACTCATACTGTTACTGTGAATGCGTCCTGCCTCGGCTTCTCGTCGTCGGCGGAATGGTGTAAATGTGTGTACACAGCACTTATACAACGGCGCTCGTGTTCGAGTCTGTCTGGTCGTTTTTTTTTGTTTTTTTTTGTGCCGCTCCGTCGTTCCTTTCCTAATAAGTCCCTTTCCGCCGCCTCAGTACAACCGCTTTGAGAAGCGCCACAAGAACCTCTCGGCCCACGTGTCGCCCGCGTTCAAGGACATTGACCTCGGCGACTCTGTCGTCGTCGGCCAGTGCCGCCCCCTCTCGAAGACGGTGCGCTTCAACGTCGTCAAGGTCATCAAGGACCGCAAGGCCGCCAAGGCGCGCAAGATGTTCCAGAAGTTCTAGGTTCGATGCCGGCCACACGCATCGCCGCCAACGGAGTGCTCCTTCCTCTCTCTGCCCGCTTTTTGCCTCTCCCCGCGCATTTTTTTTGACGCGGCATGGCGCGTATGCGCGCGTTTACCGCGCTGTGCTTTGTCTGAGGAGTGCGAGTGAAGAAGAGGGCGCAGGCTGTTGTTGAATAGGGGTCCACTGTGCCGTTGTAGGAAAAGAGCGAAGGGGACATCGGGATAGGGCAGACGTCGAACGCTCCGCACACAGAGCGACCAAAAACTCATATACGCGGCCTCTAGAGAGTCATACGCAGCTTTAGAGCACACACGCCGCAAACGCACACGCGCACACGCACGCACGCCCATTGCCCACGCGCAATCGCCGCAGCACGCCTATAGCGCTTGTGCTGGGTCTCTGGAAGACTCTGGTTCAAGGCCGTAGTAGAAATTGAACACGAGTTTGCTAAAGTTCCACCCGAAAACGATCGAGATGGAGTAGATGACGACGAAGAGGGCGATGGGATAGAGGAACACGATCGTGCGCTCGAGGAAAGGAAGGGCTGCATGAGTGGCAGCGAGAGTTAGCAACAGTGCGCACGCAACACACTAATGCACACACCCATGCATACACACAACACACACACGACACATCCGCACACCCCCGGCACAAAGAAGCCCACCCAACTCTACACACATGCACACCCCATACACATACACACAAGCTCACCGTTGTACCCGAGGAACGTGATGTAAAAGTAGTAGACGAGTGCGACGAGCCACAGGGAATTGGCGAGCATGAGCGACGTAAACTCAAAGCTCGAGCGAATGACGGGTATGCAGAAAAGCTGGACGACGTGAAGTATGAGGAGGAGAGGGAAGAAGGCGTTGCAGTGGACGTCGAAGGCGTAGAACCACTCCACCGCCTGGTCCACCGCGTGCACGCTGCCCTTGGAGCGCAAGAAGCGGTTGGCGATGTAGCTGCGAGCGTCGTTTTGGTGTGGAAATTCGTGAGCAATATGTGCGATCTCGGAGTGTGTGCAAACAATGCCACTTCTCCTCCAACTGTTCACTGTTTCGTTTTCCTATACCAAACAATAACATGTTGCGCACACTGGCCGTGCGGACCCCCGTGCAAAGAGAGGCCCCGGGGGGGGTTGGG
>CALSCQ010000786.1:0-10262 GCA_943704525.1 Pigoraptor vietnamica
GTGCGTCACTCAGGTACTTGCGGTTGTACAGCGGCCACAGGCGATAGAGACGCTCGTGGCGAAGGGCGCGAAAGAGACGTCCGCACGTCTTGGCAAGCGAAGCGACGTCCGTTGGCGTGAGATGGCACACGACGTGCGTGACGATGACTTCGCGAGGGAGCGTGTCGAGGCTTGCGCGGGCGACCGTGAGCTTTACATCGCGATTAAAGCGAGCAGAGAGCTCGTCGCTCTCTCCGTGTGCAATAGGAGACGCCATGGGGAAGTGGGATGTCAAGGGTTAGGAACCCATGCCGATGTGGGACGCGACATGAAATACCCGGAGTTGCGGGTTCTCAGCTTGAAATTTGTCCGGACTAACCGGATGTGGTTGGTTGGGGGCACGGCCGCGGCTGAGCCGGCAGTTGCCGCACGTAACTTAATCGGCTGAACTCAGTAAGCACGTCAACGCGGGCACTACTCCCGAACACCGTGACTCAAAGTCGGTGCAGCACCGACGGCCTTTCCAAGAACAGTTTTCCAGAGCGAGCTGCGGATTGACACCTGTCCGGCTGAGCCGGTCCGTCATAACATATAATAACCGTCATAACTACCGACTCGGCGGCTAACGGGGCGGCGCTGGCACAAAGCAGTTCGGCCAGTGCAACTCACTGGCAGTGCGCCGCGTCCAAATTTGGGAATGATCAGCGCACTGCAAATTAAAGTTCAGCGCACACTGAAATTTGGAGACTGAGCCAGTAGTCGTTGTATTATACTGTAGGCTAAGCTCGGGTATCCGTCAGTCTACAGCCGGCGACACCGACACTGGCAAATCGAACTGAAAGCTATGTACGTCGATTTGTTTCAGTTTCTGTTCGCTTCTAAATCAATGCGGCCTTAAAAAAAAAAACCTTTAAATTTTTGTCCCTTTTGCAGACAAGCCATCTGAAGACTGATGACGGAAAGTCAAGTGCCAGAAGAAAGACGTTGAACGTGACTGAGATTGAAGGAAGCGACTGACATAAAGGCGACTACAGTACTGAATGTGTATCATTGGTTGGTGAAACGAAATATATTGACGTTGTGGCATCTCCGACGTCTATCCTTCGGACTCGTTGACTGTTTCTATATACGCAGGCTCGGGGACCATGAGGGCATAAGACTGCTCGCCATCGCTGCCCACTGGCCGGTTTGCATCGCCTCTGTCCATCGAGGAAGTCCTCTCCATGCTCGTGCCTGAGAGGGTCGCCATGGCACGCCGCAGCTGCAGAATGAGCTGTGAGAACTGTGGGCGCGTCTCCGGGAGCTTCCGCCAGCACGCCTCCATCGTCGAGTGCACAGGTTTTGGGCATTCGTTCGGAGGTTCCATGCGCTTGTTTTGAGAGAGGTACCCTACAATGATGGAAAAAATGCAAAACGGCACGAAATGAGAACTGAATCGGAGGCTGAAGAAGGCTCCTTACACTGGATTACATTACCTGCAACGGCATAGTTCTCGAGGCCAGGATATGGCTTCGCGCCCCTCGCGAACACCTCCCACATGACGATACCGAAGGACCACACGTCCGTCGCGTGGGTGAAGATACGCTTCTCGAGAGATTCAGGAGCCATCCTGCAAGAAGAAAGAAGCAAACTCAAGTCAATCATTTATACTGACGCAGCTTTGAGAAGGGTCAAAGCTACCACTCACCACTTGACAGGGAGCTTGCGCCTTGTCTTTGCAACATAGTAGTCGCCACTCGCGCCTGTCTCCCGTGCAAGGCCCATGTCGGCCACCTTAACAACAACTTGTGATGCCTTCGGTGAGAGCTTCCAACCGTTCTCTTGCGCTTTCGAGGGCCGGGCGCCCGCCACCACCATACAGTTGCGAGCAGCGAGATCACTACGAAACAATCATGAGAGTTAAAAAAACGAACACAATTATACCAATGAGACAGTGAATGCATTACCGATGAACTATCTCGCACTTGGCAAGGTGCTCCATTCCGCGCGCAATATCTGAAAAGAAAGCCAAGCGACGATGGAGGTCCATTAATACATTAATTGGTTGTGAAAGAAGACAGACACTCTTCTCAAAAGTATACATACCGATACAGAAGCAGAGAAGGTCTGTTGGGGTGAAATCCGTTGCCTTGCTGTCGAGAAGGAAGTGACGCAAATCGCCGTGTGCAGCAAACTCCAACACCATACAGTTGGGGTCACTCTGCATGATGACTTGAGTCAATAATGATGAACACTGGTCAGGCCACAAAAGCGCGACAAAACAAATACCTGCGTGCACACTCCAAGGAGTGCAATGATGTTGTCGTGCGGAGGGATGGAACGCACGAGGTCAATCTCCGCCATGAACGCGCTCCGTGCCGAACGAATGTCGTCTGCCGAAGCGAGCGTTGTAATCTTGAACGTCTTCACTGCTGCCCTCACTATCGTCGCCAACCCGCCGCGCTCCATCGTCACGTCCGCGCAGTACACTTCGCCAAACTCGCCCTCACCGATCCGGTTCTTCAAGTGGATGCACGAGCCCGCAATTTCGATCTCAGCAATCTCAGGGCGCCGCACGACCGTGTCGATGAGCTCGAGCTCCGAGCGCGCGAGAGCCTCCATCTTCTTGCGTGACTCGCGCTTCCTCACAAAGAGAATTGCAGCAACAATACTGGCCGCGCCGACAATAGAGGCAATGACACCACCCGCGACAGGTCCCGCGACGTTCGACGATGTGCTCGATGCCGCAGAGTCGTTACCGTTAGGCACGTTCGATGGCTTGAGCGTATTCGGGGGGATCGACGCAGTGTGGTTGAAGGACGTGGCGTTCGACTTCCCGTACGCGTTCTCGCTCACTATATCGTACGCGTACGTGCGCCCATACACGACGTTGGGGTCCTCGAAGAGAGTTCCCAATGTCCCGTTGACGAGAGGGGCGCCGTCGCGATAGATGTATGTACAAATGATTGGGCCGCTGCTCGTGTCCTCCGTCCACGTGATCTTGATCGCAGAGTTGAGCTGGTCCTTTGTGAGAGTCGCCGTGACCGACGTGATGCGCGGGGGAGAGGGCTTCTCCGCTTTCTGGAGGTTCTGCACGTAGGCAACTCCAGCCTCTTGCGACGAGTCGTTCCTGCTGTTGAAGGCCGTGACCAAATAGATGTAGTCCTGGTTGATAGTGACGTCCATATCCACATATTCGCGCACGTCGTTGACCTGCACATGTGAATGTCACAACAGTGAGAATATTTTACGGAGTGACGAAATGTGGAACACAAATACTCACGTAGTAAACCTTGGGGATACAGCCGGTTCGCTTGATCTCGTAGCGCCAGTCCGTCCACGCGCGCGGCCCGCTGCCCCCATCCTCGACGTGCGTCCAGTTGAGGCGAATACGAACGCGCAAATCGATCGAAACGGGCGTCGCATCGACGCGAGGCTTAGACGGTTTGACGACCAAGCCGCAGATGTCGCCCGTGTAACGATACGAACACGTACAGCGCCCAGTCGTGGCGTTGCACGCGGCCTCGTTCTGACAGAGACAGTAAGTGCCGCACCCTAACCCCCACATTTGCGAGGGGCCCGGGAGTTGATCGCACGTCGTGTTGCAGTGGGGACCGCCCAGTCCGAGCAGCGAGCTGCAGTTGCACGCGCCACTTCCGAGAACGCCGTCATCGACGCATACGCCTTCATTGCACGTGCAGCCTGCACAACAGCAAAGTATGGTTGTTACATAGTCTTACAAAACACATTCTTGTAACATATTCTAAACCACTCACGTTGACAGGTAGATCCAAAATATCCGGACCCGCGAGCGCATGTACACGTCCCGTTGAATCGATCGCAAGAGCCATCACCACAACTGCACGTCGACGTGCAGTTCGGACCATAAAGGCCTTTCCCGCAGGGTACGTCGCACTTGAGCCCCGTCCACCCCGCAGCACACGTGCACGAGCCCGAAAAGCGATCGCAGACAGCACTGTTCTGGCATACGCAGACACTGCTGCAGTTCACGCCGAACTGTCCGCTCACACACGGCACGTCGCAGTGCGTGCTCGTCCAACCCGCCGTACAGTTGCAGGCACCCGTAAACCGATCACAGGAAGCAAGGTTCTGACACGCGCAAAGGCTGCTGCAATTCCCGCCGAACCAACCGCTTGTGCAGGATTGATCGCACTTGAGACCCGTCCATCCCGCTGTACACGTACATGCGCCCGTAAAACGATCGCACGTCCCACCGTTCTGGCAAGCGCAGATGCTTGCACAATTAGGGCCAAACCGATTGTTCGCACACGGCTGGTCACAATTCGGACCCATCCATCCGGCAACGGATGTACAAGCGCACGAGCCCGTGAAACGATCGCACGTCCCACCGTTCTGACAACTACAGACGCCCGTGCAGTTCGCCCCAAATCGATCACCGGCGCACGGCACGTCGCAAAGGGTACCCGTCCAGCCTGCCGCACAAGTGCAAGTGCCCGTAAAACGATCGCAAGCCGCGCCATTCTTGCAAGAACAAACGTTGCCACAGTTGGCGCCGAACCGATTGCTCGCACACGGCAGCGCACAATTTACACCTGTCCAACCCGCAGCACACGTGCACGCGCCAGTAAATCGATCACACGCGACAGTGTTGCTGACAACGCACGTACACGCAAGTGCGCATCCCGACCCATATCGCCATGACGGGCACTTTGAAGAGCAGTCCGAGCCGTACCATCCAGCTCCACAGACACAGCCAACGGACGAGTTGCAAGCTCCACCGTTATTGCACGAACACACGAAGGAACACAGGCGCCCGTACGTTCCTGTGGGACACTGTTGGCCGCAGTTGGTGCCTGTCCAGCCAGCTGTACAGCGACACCCAGTGGAAGCGTCACAAGCGTCTGTGTGCAGGGCATCGCAGATCCCGCAAGAGTTGGCACATTGAAGACCGAAGGTGCCCGAAGTGCAAGGCGTGTCACACCTCGCCCCTTTCCACCCCGGACTACAGATACAGCCAACGTAGCGGTCACATACACCATTCACACAGTCACATGTGCTGGAGCAGCCGACACCGTAACTATTGGCGTCACAAGCTCTCGCGCAGTCATTCCCCTGCCAACCAGCAGTGCATCCGCACGAGCCAGTGAACCGGTCACAAAACCCGCCATTTTGACATCCACACGAATACGCGCAATTACGTCCAAACGTATTCGAAGGACACCGCTGACTGCACGTGTTTGCACCTGTCCAGCCGCGAGCACAAGCGCTGGCACCCGCACACACCTGTGTTCCATTGGATAGCTTTGTACATTGGGGACAAGACGTCCCACCGTAACTGACACCGCTCTCGCATGTGTCCGCACAGGAGCTTCCCGTAAAGCCCGCCCCACAAGTGCACCCATCTGAAGCGCTCGTGCTGAGAGTGTTACTCGCACTGCAGGTTTGCGCACAATTCGGACCCCAAAGGGGAGGCGTACAGGTTTGGCCACAATCGACTCCGGTAAACCCAGACGGACAGATACAGCCCGAAAAACGGGAACAAGTCGCACCGTTTTTGCAGTTGCAAGTTGAGTTGCATCCGGGTCCATAAGATCCAGGAGTACAAGGTGTGTCGCACTGTGTGCCAGTCCATCCAGACGTGCAAAAGCAGCCGCCAGTGAAACGGTCACAGGTCGCACCATTCTTGCAAGCACACACCTTTGTACAATCAGGACCAAACGTGGAAGCACTACAGGCGACACTGCAAGACGTGCCACTCCAGCCAGCAAAGCACCGACACTCGCCAGTGAACCGATCACAGAGCCCATTTGCGCATTTGCAAATACCCGCGCAATTCGCTCCAAACTTAAGTCCCTCGGGGCACGGAACCTCGCACGATTGGCCGGTCCACCCAGAGGGGCAACGAAGACAAGCACCAGTCCCCGACTGGCCATCAAAACATGTCGTTCCTTCAGGGCATACGGGACACGCAATACACGACCAACCATAGAATCCGCTTCGACACTTGCAGCTCCCATCTGCCGCGCATTTTCTGTGGAATGTAGAGATCATTGAGTAGAGAAAAATTCAATTCAGTTTAGGAAATGAACCACATTAATTGGGACAACCGAGCATGCTGCGAGAGGCTAATTACACTCACCCGTTGCCCCTGCACGTCTGCATGTCATCGCAATACGTAGAGCAGTCCCCAAAGTACGATGGATTGCACACGAGCGTGTAGTCTGCGCAATAAGAAACAGGATCCCGAGTAGTGTCAATTTTAATTATGCCATGTTGGGCGGCCAAGACGGACCGAACATGTCACCTGACGGCACTTGGCAGCTAGGTCCCTAATAGAAATTCACTCATTGCTGGCAATGCAACGCACCCCACGTAAACCGCGCCGACGTGTCGCCCGTGAAAATATACGTTCGCGGGACGGGCAGCGATGATATGCTGAGCGACGAGATCGATATGATAACCGCCACCATTTCGTTGGAGCCCAGGACATCCAGGTCCATGAGGCGCATTTGGAACTTAAGGGGGCTCGCCTGCCGTGCAGTCGTCATACATGGTCAGTACTGAGCCGCCGCGAGTAGCAAATTCAGACAAAATTAAATGAGCACCGACACGAAGCAGGTCAGCCAACCGTTTGGAACATTCACGACAGAGGAAGTGCCAGTGAACACACAAAATGCACTAAAAACCGAACCGAGCCGAGTACAACGCACCTTATACGAGCCTGCAAATACCATTGACGCCGAGAGGCCGCCGAAGTCTACAAAGGAAGGCGCATCCTGGGTCTTGTCTCCAGTCTTTGTCGTCCCGCAGTTTCGCCCAGTCCTTGTGACGTCGTCGCCATTACTATCTGTATCCGTATACTCTACGCACACAGAGCATCGGCAGTCATAAGCGATAGAGCGCCGGCGTGAAAACAGTTGCAAATACAGCACCAACTCTCGCGATTACGGACGCACCGTACGTGCTGTAGTCCATGCACAGCTCGGGAAAAACGTCGCAGTTTGAGCCATAGTCACAGTAGCTGCCCGAGTTGAGGACTTGGTTTGGGTTCGTCAGCGTGTTGATCCTCACGGTGACCGTGCCTCCGCTTTGACCCTGCGTGAGCACCACACGAAATTACACCTGGAACAGTGCCGTCTGCCGCAATCTGGGAGAACAAGAACAACAGTCCGCTGACACTCGGGGAGGCCAGTGACTGAACTTCAGACTTCACTGATGATGCATATGCATATGCTTCCATTGGAATATGTCGCCGGGCCGCAGTAGCAGTAAGACTCACCAACACAGGGGCCGATGCTAGGAGAATCGCGACAGTGCACGTGATCGCCACAGCCGCGCACAGCTCGCCCATTCTCTCTCTTTCTGCACACGCGCTCTCCGTGCCACGACAGTGCGCTCTCCTTTGAATTGCGTTGCGGCGGTATTTCAATCATCGATAACTAACCGTTAGTACCCTGGGGAGAGCGCAGTTTCCTTATTTGGATTCCCGAATATTTGCGCTTTTCCGTCACGTGTCTCGTTCATTTTTCAGTATCGCTGAACTGTGCCACTGAGCACTGAGAAGTCGCCGGCCGGCCAGTCCAACTGCAGTGGCTCAAGACGACTGCTCGGACGGTAAAAGGCCGGTGTCTCCGGCGGGGTCGTGTGGCGGCGCCACCCTGCCAAACCGACTGCGGTACCTAATACATGCCGGCCGGCAGGGCGAGGGCGCGCCAGTGCCGGCCCGGCCGGCGTGTGGTTTGATACTGCTGTGCACTGAGCCGGTGTTGGTGGGAGGTGAAGCGGCGCCCGGCGGGCCGCCCAGATCGGAGTCGGCCAGCCGAGCGGCCGGCAGCAGAGTGCTCTCTCCAGTCCACAAGGCGGCTGTGGAACAGGTGCCGTTTTCCTGTCTGGATGTTCTCTCTGCTTTAGTAATGTTATGTTGCCGGCCCTTTTCATCGTTAACCGATCACCGTGCGCCATAATGACCACAGGGCCAAAGGCCGGCAGACGAAAGAGATGGAGTTGCACGCAAGAATCCGCAATGCGCTGACTCAGTGAATGGGCGGATACGAGACTTTCATTCCGGCAAAGTCGCGAACGGAACTTGGCACAAAGTCCGCCCTCACATGCCGTCGCTGAATAGTCAGTATTAATACCCATTACGGACGGATGACTCGATCAACTGCCACTGCTGCCTGTGTGACCGTCCGATGGACTGCAGTCTGCTCAGTCCATTGTAACGCCAGTGGCGACCCCACATTCAGCCGTAGCGGGCTGTGAGAGTGCCGAAGCCTAATATAAGCCATTGAAGAAAACGCACACGTGAACGAATGCGAGTGACTGCAACAGTGTGGGACTCAAAGCAAGTCGTTGTCGAAGCCTGGCATTCGTTCGTGGTCCGGGTCAGGGCTGCAGGAGGAGAAGAAATACATCAGGCATGATGCGTGGACGCAGCGTGCATGTGCGAAACGCCGGGACGTACTGTGTAAAACATACTCACACGTCCGGGTGAGACAGGGTGGGAAACGAGGTATTAATAGTGTGTGAGTATCATGGCACAAGACTTGCGTTACAAGCGTCGTAACAGGGGGTGGCCAGCGTACCCTCCGCGCGGCGGCGCTCCCCGTCTTCCAGGCACATTGGGTTCCATGTTGGGGAAAATGGGATCAAAGCGAGCGCCCGGCACAATGGCACCGCTGCAAGTGGGAGGGATGGGATAAGAGAAGAGGGAAGAGAGTGATCAGCTCAGATCATATAGACGGTTGTCCATCGACTCCATGCGCGCGCGTGAGAGAGAGTGTGTTTGTGTGTTGGCAGGGACGGAGTTTGCGCGGGGGTGAAACGTTGTAGACCACACCCCCAATCGCCTCCGCCTCACTCGGGTTCACGTTTGAGCATAAACACACACGCACACACTCACACACACACAGGCACACACACACACACACAGCCACACACACAGCCACTGCGGACACATATGCACGTAAAACGCGCGGCATAAGGAGGACGGTGCAATCTGAACTCACGGCGGAAGCCTGTTTTGGCCAAATGGATCCGCGGCAGGCGGGTCCACACCAAATATGGGGTGGTTGGGACCCACAATCATGCCACTGCGCGCCGCGGAGTGAGCAAAAAGGGCGTACGTACGCAACTAAACAAGAGTTCCAAAGGAGAGACGGAAGACAGAGAGTGAAATGCACAGACTAACGCCGCCGCATGCCGAACAGACACGGACGCACACACACAAACACACACAGAGACATCGAACATCTACACAAACGTGCTGATCAACTTTCGCGTCCACGCAGCACCCACCCGTCCGCACCCATTCCGCCGCCGCCAGGCGTGAGATCGCCCCGCCCAATTTCAAATG
This sequence comes from Pigoraptor vietnamica, assembly GCA_943704525.1. NCBI lineage: Eukaryota > Filasterea > Ministeriida > Capsasporidae > Pigoraptor > Pigoraptor vietnamica. The sequence continues at coordinate 9,296 of CALSCQ010000786.1, forward strand.
GGTTGGATTCCCCCTGGCGCCTGACGATTGCCCGACATGGGGAGTAAAGTGCACCACGTGTTGGGGAAAAGGGGAATGGGGTGGGAATGACAACGATAAACGCGACACAGCACAATCCACAAGGAAACACGTCCGATGGCAATGAGATGAAAGTGTTGCACTTCCACGCAAGGGCTTACCTAGGGCCATCGCTTCCACGGGGAGGCGCAGAAAGAGGCACTCCGCCCCTGCCGAACAAAGGCACGGTTGTTAACATCAGATGGTTACGCAGCGTATAGGAGAACGCAGCCGAACATCACACACAACTGTCGCCGTGCGAGTGGCAACATGAGGACAGCTCTCCTATCAAGTAAGAAACATGATAGTTATTACGAAACACGTAACGCAAGCGCCGCCTGTATAATGGATAGACAATCGGCAACCGGCCACGCACCCTCCCACACGACCGGCAGTGGTACCCCTCGCAACACCCTCGCCGCCCGATTTCCCACCAGTCGGTCTGAAGAGGCAACAAAGGCCGGCGATAAGCGACGAGGGCGAGCTTGCAATCCAATTCATGAACGATGCACACGTACACGAACACGCACGCACACGCACACACACATAAGCACACACACACACACACGCACACACTGCCCCTCATTCGCGCTTTTCCTCTTCGCACCAAACTGCTTGCGACACAACCTACGCAACACTACGACGGTATACCTCTCAGCGCCGCGCACGAGGCGCGAGAACACGTGCGATTTGAGGGCGTCGTACACAGCTGACGAATTCGCCAACGACTGCGCGTTCCACGGCGGACCCCTCACGTGATCGGAGACCTTGAGCACGCACTCGCACACATCGACCGCTGCCAGTTTGAAAGGTAGGGTTAGAGGACCACAGTGGGACCCATGGCAGCCGTGAAAAGGGGGGGTGGGAAAGGAGGGGGGGGTGGGGGGGCGGGAACAAGGTACACAGTAAC
>CALSCQ010000787.1:0-10549 GCA_943704525.1 Pigoraptor vietnamica
GCAAGGGCCTTCCGCCGGCGATGGTGTCGTGGACGGCAGTGGAGACACCTGGGACGCCCGTGCTTGCGACGGCGAGTGCTGGGACGCCGGCGCGGTCGCCGCAGGTGTCTAGCGGGGTGCGTGCGGAGGGCGAGGGAGGCACGCCGGTGGCAGAGGGGAGTGCGGCGGGGACGCCGTCTGGCAATCGAGTGGCGTTGAATGGGGCGAGTGATGGTGGCTCGGGGGCCGCGCTGACGCAGGAGAAGGGGCTGGGTGAGGAGAAGGGCACGGAGAGGGAGAAAGAGAAGGAAAGGGAGAAGGAGAGGGAGAGGGAGAAGGAGAGGGAACGGCGTGATGCACGAGAGAGGGATCGTGAGCGCTCGAGGGAGCGCGACCGCGACCGGGATCGACGGGACCATCGCGACCGCAGCCGCGACCGCAGCCGCGACCGGAGGGAGAGAGACCGCGAGCGGGATCGAGAGCGTGATAGGGACAGGGACAGAGACAGGAGGGAGCGTGACCGGCGAAGGTCGCGCTCGAGGTCAAGGTCACGTTCTAGAGACCGGCGGAGGGACCGGCGATAAAGAAGTCCTCTGTCAGAAAATGCATATTTTATTGCGCGTGCGGGGACACCTGGTTCCCACAAGCGCATTCAGCCGAACAAGCCGGCAAGCAGTGGTCCACTGATCAAGCACAATATATCGTCACAGCTCTGCGCAAATTATTGGTGCTCCTATGGGGTCACCATCATGATGGTCAATCAATCATCCCGACGTTCTCTTCTGGTCTCGCTGTGCCTTTGTGCCCCACAAATCGCTTCGCCCGAGAACAGCCAGTGTATTCTCATGCTGTTGTGGGCGGCAACGCAGGCCCATATTCGGGCTGTGGCGCGGTCGGCACGTCCTCCCGCCGCCTTTTCCTCTCAGATTCGCCTTCCGAGTCGCTGCTGCTGCGGCTTGCGCTCCGGCTGCGACGACGTTTCGACGACTTCGAAGACTGCGCACGAAGGTCACATTGGCCCAAGTGCGTAAAATTCATGCAGCCCAATTGCACCCAACCCTAGCCCGAATGGCAAATCAAATCATTGATCACAACAGCCCTAACCGACATGAACCACTGGCAACCCTACCCTAAGCAAACGCCCCGAACCAACACAACCATTCCTACTAAACTTCCCGACATTAAAAGGAGACCCCCTGCTTCCCAGCACGAGCCCATCGGCACGCAAATCCCCACGGCAGGCAAGTTCTCGACGTGCCAATCACCTTATGCTTGCGGTGTGAGTGTCGGTCATGCCGCGACGGCGAGCGAGATCTGCTGCGGCTGCGGCTGCGGCTGCGACTGCGCGAGGACCGCCGCGACTTGTGCCGGCGAGACCTACTCCTACTCCGGCTCCTGCTTCGACTACGGCTGCGGCTGCGGCTGCGGTGCTTGCGCGACGAGCGCCTGTCCTTCTCCTTATCACGCCCCTTCTCTTCGTTCTCGTCGACGTCCTCTACTTCTCCTTCCTGCAAATGGAACGCCAGCAACGTTAACCAAGCGCTCTATTCAGCGACGGCGAGCAAAACCACGCACCTCTGGCTTCGAATCAACAAGAAACTTTGCAAAAATCGCTTCTCGCTCAGCCTCCGATGGTATCTCGCTGAAGACAGCCTCCTTCTCAACCAGTGGGCGCGCCTGCACAAGCACGCATCAGCGCAAGCACCAAACAGACCACGCGCATGTGACAGCACATCCCACATCCCGCGCAGCGTCGTGCAGTGATGACCGCGAGATCACACGCACCTCAGCCCACGTAAGACCTTCCGCCGGCGACGGAATCGCCGACCGAAGCGCACTGACGAACCGCGACGCGACCTTCTTGGCATGTTTCTCCGCTGCTTTTTGCGCCTCCAACTCGCGGGCTTTCGCACGCTCCACAAACTGAACAAACAGAGCGTCATTACATGCGCAAGATGTCGGACGCACCCGCACAAAGGACGTACCTGGTCAAATGCCAAGCGCACATTGGCGGGTGAAATGTTGCTCGAGCGAGGGTCCGCCGCAACGACCGCCACGAAAGACTCGAACGGCGTGCTTGAGGTTACGTCGAATCCGCTGTCCTGCAAACGCGGCGGGAGGGCTGGCGGTTAAAGCACTGCAAAGAAAACAAGCGCAACACACACGCGGGCTCTCCCAAGGCCTGCACACACAGGACGCACCTTGGCGATTGCCTTGAGCGCCTCACGCTGGTAGCGAAATTCGGCATACATAGACTCCGTGAGAAATTTGAAGAGGTCGAGGGGCGACGACCCCGGCTGCCCGAGCATCGCGACGAAGCGCGCGTCCCCTTGCAACCTCGGGTGCAGGTCCTTCCATTTCGAGCCGGCGGTGATTTCGCCCGCCGCGCGCAGCTCGTCCAGAAGAGACTGAGGAATCACGAGAGGGAGTTGGCACTCGACAAAGAAGACCATTCGCACACAGTCGTGCACAGTCAGGCACGCGCAGCAAACACACGCAATGCTTTGTGCAAACCACCGCCGGAAAGGCAATCGCACCTGAAAGTGTTCCCGGCACTTGCGTTGCTTGCGACGCGTTTCGGCGCGCTCCGCCTCCCGCGCTGCTTCCGCCGCCGCGTCGATTGCCGCAATCATGTCCTCAAACACCGCGAGATGATCGACGCCCTCAAGCGCACGCACGCACGCGCTGTCCCTAAGACCCGCGTTCTCCGCCAGCAGCTTCTTCACGTCATGCCAGGTCGTCCGCGCCGTCACGTGGGGTTGCAGCGCCTCCTTCAGCGCCGCCATGTGCCGCCGCCGCTCCTCCCTCACCCTGTCCTTCTCGCGCCTCTCAATCGCAGCCACGGCCTCGTCGAAAGCCTCCCGCCTTTCCCTGTCGGACTCCACGGCGAGAAACTTTGGGTGCTTTCGAATGGCCACGGGCAGCTCCACAAAGCGCATCGCGGGGGTGAGGGCAGCCTCCTCCGACTCGAGAAACTCGCGAAGCTCGTCGTGAGCGCGCCGTGCGGCGGCCCTCTTTTCGTTCTGCTCCTCGCGCCCCTTCTGCGCTCTGTAGTCCGTAAATACTTGCTTCTTCTCCGTGAAGCCTTTGAGGGCGCCGTAGCGCACGTCCGCAACGACCGCTTTCATCGCCTGTGAACACGAGTACGCCATTACCAATTATTGCACCACAGACACTACCCTACCGCGCGCTTGACACAGACACAGACTCACAACCACCACCACACAGGCACACACCGCCCACACCCCTCCACCCCTCCCTCCCCCCCTCTCCCCATCCAACAAACACGGAACGAACCTGCTCGTACGTCCAGTCCGACCCGACATTCTTCTCCGCAAAAAGATCGCGCAGCAACTGCCGCATCTCAGCGGGCGTGAGGTCTTTCGGCACGTCGTCACCGGCGCCCACAGAGCCCTCCGTTTTGTCGTCCCCCTTCTCCTTCTCCTTCTCCTTCTCCTTCTCCTTCTCCTTCTCCGCGGCGTCCGCGCGTGCGAGCGACTCGCGCAGCTCCTTCAACTCGGCAGGAATTTCCCACACTGACGTCTTCGTTTTCGAGTTGTGGTAATACTTTCGGCCGTCGGCAGCCGTGAACTCCTGCCACGCAGCCTGCGACAAGAGGAGCTCCTCGCGCGTCATGAGCGCCTGCGGCTTCTCCCACGTCGACACGCGCGTGATGGCGTTGTAGTAGTACTTGCGCCCATTGGGTCCGGTGTGCTGCGTCCACCCGCCACTCCCACCACCGCCCGCGACCGCGCCAGGCGTCGCTGGCGGCTGCTGAGCAAAGGGAGCAGGGGCACCCGGTGGCAGCGGACGGATGCCGGGCGGAGGCATGGGCATGCCGGGAGGAGCGCCAAAGGGCGGCGCGCCGAAAGGAGGTCGAGCGAACGGGCCCGGCTGTAGGGCAATGCGCGTTAATGTGGCGTTGCGCATCAGGTGAGAGGGGACAACAGCACACACCAACACAGAGCAAACATACGGCGCAGCAACTTGGATGGCACGGGAATGCACGCAGAGTACACGGTCTCGAGCTCACCCCGTAAGGACCCGGCTGTCCATAGCCAGACTGCGCGACAAGGGGTAAATGTGGTTTAGCCGCCGCACACGAGCGCACTGACACACGTGACACCCGCGCTGCGCACACCCACCATGCTTGCCGCAACCGTTCCCTGCGGACGCGAGTTGAAAGCGCACTCTTAGCAAAAAGACATGAAAACGCAGCCGTGTTGAAGGGTTGGTGTAGTGTACGATCAGCTGTGTTTCGGTCTCCCAATCCGGGGTGATAGAACGCGGCACGTGCTGTTCCACTTCGCACACACACAGCCGATGCAAACTGCTCACGCACGGAAAAAAAAAGACGTACGACACGGTGGAGGAAAAGGGCTCGAACTTTTCCGTTGGACAGAAACAACTGCTGTGCCGACCACGCACTCTGTTAATGTGATCGTGAAGACACCGCCATGAACGGTCTCTCGGCAGGTGCGCTCTTCTCACACTTTATGCAACTCATATCTGTTGCGCGACAGACTGACACTTACCATCGTGCGCACGCAGAGGCCGCGGTTCGGCAGCTCCGCGCCCCCGGCCACGCACACGGGGAAAAGCTCGCTGTGGCGGTGGCCGTGTGGCGCGATGCGGCCGTCGTCATACCACGCAAGGACCGCTTCCTGCTCGACTGGATATCGCGAGAGCTCATGGGATCAACCGACCGCGCACGCGCAGTCGTCGACGGCACACAGGGCCAGCACCAAGGGTACGCGTGTGACCCCCCTGTGTTTCAGCAATTGGCTCTGTGTCACGCTCTGATGCGCTGTGCATCTTACGCGTCGTCAATTACTCCCTCGAAAGGCTGCCAGCGGCGCTCAACGCCGATTCCTGGACACTCTTTCGCGAAGTGCTCGCGCACGTGCTGGCGGACAGCGATGTCGCCTCACGCACCGGCGGCGCTGCTGGGGCGTCTGCTGCGGTGGTGGTCAATCCGAGCATTCTGGCCCCTCTCGGCGTCGCGTTTGGCGCCTGTTGCCGTCCCACGGGCGATTCCACGGAGGAACCCGCGAAGAAGCGAAAAGGCGACGGGGGAAACGCCGTGTCGCAGTCCGACGGCCGCGTGGAAGTGAATGTGGGGGCGCTCTCGACGTCACTGCTCGCCGTGCAGCGTGCGCTCATCGCGCGCAGCGACGTTTTCGTGCCGCGGTTCGAATCGTTCGCGTCATTTGTGGAGTCGCTTCTCAATGCATTTCTCAGCTCTCCCGTTGCGCCGCCCTGCGACGCGTGCGATTTCTTCGCTGAGTCGCTGGCTGCGTACGCGGCCGTTCAGCGGCAGCAGCCCAACCAGCGGAAGGTCTTCTCGCTGTTTGTCCCTCGTCTGCTCACGCCGTTCTTGGTGCTACACAACCGCTCCGTCGCGAAGCAGGCGCACGACGTCCCCGCTCGCAGGCTCGCTTCCCTGGCGTCCGCTATTGTGACGCAGGCGCTCTTTCATAAGGATCACGTGGGCGAGTACGCGTCGGCCCTCACCGTCTCCGACGAGTTCTTGCACGGCACTGCGCGGCGCGGCAATGCGCCCGCCGCCGTCGTGAGCTATCCGCGCGTGGTGTTTGAACAATTGGCGAACGACATGGGCGGTGGTGTGCGGACTGCCAGTGCCCCCACGCCAGGTGTGGCACACGCCCCGCAGCGACAGCAAGGGAAGAAACGCAAGTCGAGGGATTCGGAGGGTCCGCAGCCGGACGAGGGTTCGAACGACGGCGCTGTGCGAGAAGGACAACCGTCGACGGTATATGGCGACGCGCGCGACGCTATTGTCGCTGCGCTACCGTTCCTGCTGGACGGGTTCCTTTCGGCATCTCAGTCTCAGCAGAATGACGGGCATGCAGACGCGCCCCTTGCCGGTGCGGAGGCTGCGCCCCTTGCTGACGACGAGGATGGGAGTGAGCGTGCTGTCTCTCACAAGGGCGCACATCCACGCGAGAAGGCACGTGAAGCCGCGGAGAGCGCGCGTTCCTTCCGGCGTCGCGTGCGCTTTGCGGTGTTCCTCGAGCTGTGCGGCCTTCTGCGCCTCGACGACTCGGCCATGCCTCTCGAGAGCAAGACGGCCGCGCTGCGCTCGCTGGACGCCATGCTTGCGACCGTGGGGTCGCGCGGTGTTTACGCCGTCGCCGACGACAACAGGGACGGACAGCCGCAGTTCCGGTGGCTTGCATCGCTGCTCGGCGGGCTCCTCTGCAACTGGTCTTCGGGAGACGCGGGAGATGGCGCACTCGCGCGCGCGGCCGCACTTTCTCAAGGTGTGGCGTCTGCAGCTGACGCGTGCATTGCGCACGTAATCGCCCTCAACCACGCTGCGGCCGAGCCCCTCCTGCCGCAACTGTGGCGAGTTGTTGCTGCGGGCGGACAATCGACGGGCACCTCGGCGTTTCCCCTCACCGTCTCGCGCCTTTTTGCGACATATGTGAAGCTACGCAAGATGGACGCGCTGTGTGGGAGCCTCCTGGAGGCCGTGGCGCAGAGCGGGGACGACGTCCGCCCTCTCTCGGCCATGCTGGGGATGTCTCACTTTCAGCGCGAGTGGGTGCATTTGTCGTCCCGTGACCACTGTTTGCTCTGTCATGCCTTTCCTTTTTCTCCGTTTCTTTTTTATAGTGAAATGCCCGTGACGCGAATTCATTTGGAGAACGTCTACTGTGATCGGTGCTTTGACACGCAATTGCCGTCGTGTTTCAATCAGGTACACCGCCGCCATCCGCGCGGTGCCCGTTGCACTCATCCCCGCGATCTGGTCCGTGCACACTGCGGCACTTGCTCCTCTCGCCGCAATCACCGGCGCCGCGAACCAGGTAAGATTGCTTGGATATTCGCTGTGTGCTTCGTGTGCGTGCACGTGCGGTCGTACATGCATGACATTCCCTTTCCAACACTGACTTCCATCGACAGGCAAAGAAGGGACCGCCGACGTCACTCGCCGCTCTACTCCCCGCTGCGCGCCTCTTTGCGCTTGTGATGGAGCATGCGCCCGTGACGGAAGCCTCAGTGTCCCAGCACGGCGAGCTCGTTGCCGCTGCCCGCGCGTCTGTCATGGACCCGCTCTTGGCGGCCCTTTCGACCTCTGTGTCTGCGCAGAAGCGATCCAAGGGCTCCGTGGCATCGACCGCCTCCCTTGCGGCGTCTGCGGCGGACATGGCGGAGGCCGCGCTGGTGGTGTCGGCGGCGGCGGCGTCGGCGCTCCTTTTGAATTGGGCACTCGCGCGCGCACCCGCCGCATCGGCCGCGTGGCCGGCGGTGGAGGCTTTGCTGTGCGACGGGGAACTCTGCGACAGGCTGCTCGCGAACACAAGGACAGCGCACGCGCTTGTGGGTTTCGCGCGCATTTGTTGGGGTGCTCTGAAGGGAGCAGACACGTCTCTTAATTTTTTGTACATGTATGCATGTCCTTCAATTTCTGATGCTTGGACACTCCGGCCTTTGCAGCGCACGCTCGCAACTTCCGCCGGCCGCCTGCTACTGACCGTCGCCGCCATTTCGAGCGCCACGCCGTCGACGTCTTCTGCTTCTGCGCCGAATGCGAAGACAGCGCGTTCCGTGCTCTCGCGTGCGCTGGACATTCTCGTGCTCGCGCCTTCGTTCGCATCGGGAGCCAATGACGGCGTGTGGTCCGGCGCCCCTTCAACTGCGCACAAATCAGAGGACGCTGCGGGCGCCCTGTGGCACGTGGCTGGCAATCTGTCGCTGGTGCTGCGACTCGCCGACAGCTGTGCTGTAAACGCTCGCTCGCAGGCTCTCAACACGGTCGCCGAGAGGCTAGTGGCTGCGTACGTGGACGGCAGTGCGCCCCAAGGGCCCGTGTCGGTTTCGTGCCACCAGGTTGCTGCGTCCGCATTGTCGCGCCCGGATGCTCTCGAACACATGCCGCTGCAGACGGCGCTGGTGGCGGCTGCGTGGCGCCGGGCACTGTCGCTGTCGAACGCGAAGGTACCGTTCCCGGGCGAGGCTGCGGACGATGCGGGCGCGTGTGTAGGCGCGTACCTGAGGCTGCTCCGATCGGTCGACGTCCCGTTTTCGGTGCTCGAGGGCCTGACGAAGCTCGTGTCGCTGTGCCTCTTTCCACCCCTTGCGCATCTTCCGCCAGCGGAAACGGCGCGGTGTGTGGGCATCGCTGTGTTGTGCGCGCGCGCGGCGCTTGCCGTTCAACCCGCGGAGAAGGAGAAAGAGAAGAAGAGGAAGGGCAAAGCGGACGGTACGACAATGGCCACTAAAGACCTCGGTGTTCGGATTGAAGCTCTGCGCATGTCGTTGCGGCTCATTGCGCGCGCGTCAGACCGTCGCGCGGGTGTGCTGCGTGCCCTATCGGCGGAGGCTGGCGACTCGATGCTCAGCGGCATCATGTCGCTGTGTCGCGCTCTGTGCGGTGAAGAGCGCTCGTCCCTCTTGCGAAGGGTGGGCCGGTTACTGGGATCGCTCTGTCGCGACGCCATTCTCTCGCGGTTCGAGGCCCCCTCGGACGTCCAAGTCGCTGCGTTCGATCGGCTCTTCAGCGCGGAGGGAGACGAGCTTGCCGAAGTCGCGGCCGTCGCTTTGCGTGAGGTTGAGGTTGCCCTCCGTGTCGTGCTCTCGCGTGTTACTGCCGACAAGTCCCTTGCGGCCAGTGCAATGCGTGCGCACGAGGCGGGCGCGCGCATTGTGAACGCGTGCGCCAGAATGCCGGGCGCTGCACTCTCCGACGTTGGCGCCATTTTGCCATCGCGACACTCTGTGGTGCGCTGCATGTCGGAGGTCGTCAAGAGCTCCGTCGCACTTCGGTCCGTGCGCAGAGCAGCGGGGGCGGGTGATGGCAGCGAGGAACTCAGCGTGTCGGCGGATGTCCTGCGCGCGTGTTCGATCTTCCTTCTCTCCGAACTTGCAGCACCCGCGCCCGATTCCGGCGCCCTTGGGGCCGCCGTTGCCTACATGGACGCTGCGTGTCACGTGCTCTCGTCCGGCGGCTTCTTCTCGTCCCCTGAAGCGTCGTCTTGCCTTGCCGCCGACGCATTCAACCTCGTCGTTGGGGCACTGCTGCGCGCGGAGGACCTGCCTTGGCTCCTCGCCAGTGCGACGTCGCTCTTTGCATCCTACGTGTCGCATGCGAACGCCGACCAGCTGTCCCGTGTGGCCGACGCCATTCGAGGCGAGCTTGAGAAGGCAGCCGCCACTGGGGGCGCAGCCGACGGTGACGGAAATGTCGCAGCGGTGTATGCCGCTTCGGCCGCACTCCGCTGTGCGACTGTCGTTTTGACGCTGCCGCTGACCGAGAACAAGCGACACGTCGTGCGCCGGCACATCATGCCGCTCTGCGCCGTCATTCCGTCTGTCGTTGCCTCCCTGCGGCCCAACGGCGACGCGGCGATCCCCGTCCTCGCTTCAGTCACGTGCGGTGCCCTTGAGGCCGTCGAAGCGGCGGCGATGTACGAGGGCATGGAGCTGAAGGGCGCGGACATTGCGGTTGCCTTGGAAGCCGTTGTGTCCGGACCGCTCTTTGGGGCGCAGGCCGTTGCCGTCGCCGCGCTCTCAAGCGCCTCATCATCACCCCATTGGCTGCGCATTGCGGCGGGCGCGCGCGCTGGCGGGAGCGCGGCGGAAGAGGACGATGGGGAGGCGTCCGTGACGACCACCGAGGGCGCCGATGTGGTCGAAGTGTTTGTGTTTCGGTGCTATCGCCTCCTGCGCGCGCTTCTCCGGAGACACGCCGACCCCGTCTACGACCAGATACACGTCTTTCTCGCGGCCGTGCGCCACGTATCCGCCCTTTGTGTGCGATTTCGCTGATTGTTCTTCATACTCCGCATCTCCCTGTCTGTTTGCAATGTCCTTGACCGTATCCCTCGCAAAACAGCTGTTGGCATTTGTCTTCTGTCGCTTTGGGGTGGCAGACGACGACGTCGCTGACGGCGAGACGTCCCACGCGAGTGCGACCTCGGGCGTTCGCTGCGTCGAGAACCTCTCGCGGTTGCTACAGGAGCTCTCGACACACAAGGCGGCATCGAGCAAGTACGCGCCGTATCTCCTGGGCGACTATCTCGAGTGGACGCAGCGCCGGCCGCTGCCCCTGTCTTTGCGGCGGTCCGCTCACGCTGGCGTGTACGCACTCCTTGACATGTGCACGGAGCACGAGCAGGCTCTTCTCATGGCCGTTGCCGACGCCCCGACGCGCGCGCTGTTGCAGTCGCTCCACGCGGACTACTCAAAGTACCACAAGTACTCGGGCAAAGTGTGAGACTAAACAAAGTCCCTCAGTTATCTCACCAATAATGAGCACGAGTGCCACACACACAGGCAAACCGTTGGGCCAGTGATTTGGATTCTTCTGAATTTTGTATTTTTTTTTGGTTGTTTTCAGACCAGCGTCATGATCCCAAGAGACACGAAAAAAGCATACAGAGCACGCGCTGCCGCGAAATAAGGCGATCAACAGCAGTCAAGCGCTCTACTTCTTGGCGCCGGCCTTCGTGGCGGCCTTCGTGACCTTGCCGGCGGCGGCGGCCTTCTCCGTCTTGTCGACCTCCTTGATGACACCGACGGCGACCGTCTGACGCATGTCGCG
>CALSCQ010000789.1:0-15530 GCA_943704525.1 Pigoraptor vietnamica
CGTCGTCGAGCGACATGCTTATACATCTCCGCTCTCCACGCCCCAGGGTGCATCCACGCCTTCTTCGTGATTGCCACGTACCCTCCGGAGCCCGTCTACGTCGCCGAATTGCCGGGCGCACCCGTCGTTATCGTGCAGCAGCAGCCACCGGCGCCGCCCTCCCACCAAGGCACCCCTCGCGCACACTACGGCACGAACATGGAGTCCCAACCGTTCTATTCGCCCGGCGGCCACTACCACAGCAAGCCGCCGCAGCCGCCGCAGCCAACTTTGTACGGGCAGTACGCGCAATATGGCGGGCAACCGTCCTACTCCGCGGGCGCGCCACCGCAGCAGCAGCCGTATTTCCCGCCACCGCAAGGAGATGCCCCGCCGTCGTATGGGACGTCATGACGCCGCAGGCTCAAGACGGTCGTCGCCTCGATGGTCCGAATACACGCAAAGCGCACATACACCTTAGGGATGGGAGTGATGCAGCTTTAGTCGCACACGGCTGAACCCGCAGCCATTTTGCCATTCACTCTATCGGAGCAAGTCCTCTTGCGCCCGCGTCAGTCGTCGTCGGAATCGCCCGACGTTTTCCGCGGAGCGAGAAACCCCGCCCACTTTGAATTCGAACGCGCCTGCGCGGCCGCAAGGGCAACTGCAGCACCGTTTGGTTGACCCCGTAGTGACAACGTAACACTTGGACGGAACGCGTCGACAGGGGCGCACGCAGAACTCTGCGAGCGCAAAGGAGCACGTGCAGGCGCCGGTCCCGCTACACTCAGAGCTCCGTCACCCTTTTCCACAGACAGCGTCGCCACACTCCGCAGCGACACAAACGCGCTGCTATTGTTCGTGCGATCGTCGCCGTCGTCCAAGTCCTCCCAAGCCTCGAACGGCTCAAATTTAGGTCCCCGCAACGACGAAGCAACGCACGGGGTGTGGCCGTTGGCCAACGCCGTCGAAGCAGCGCACGGCGTGGCGGATGCGCCAGCTGCGAAGGCAGTCGACACACCGTGCGAGGCGTGTCCAGATACGCCCACCGGCGCAGCGCTCGTTGGGGGCGCGTAACTCTTCGCAGGCGCGCGCACAATCGCACTGCGCGTGACACTGTTGGCGCCGTCCCACGCGTTCTCTGAGCCCTCCCTGCGTCGCTTCGCCGGTAGCCACTCGTCGCCGCCGCTAGTCCCATTGTCGCGTAATTGCTGGTCACGTGCCCGAGACCGGTGAACTTGCTGAGGAAAGTCGGAGTCGCAGTCACTCGCATGCACGCGCTCCTTCGTGCGTCGCTCTTGCTGGCGGTCCGTTCTTCGTCTCAGCGCACTCCCGCGACCACCTCTCCCCCGTGTGGCGATCGGACGCACGGTCGTAAAGCGAGGGTCGTCTTCGTCGTCAATGTCGTTCTGTCGCGACGTAAGGCGAATACGGGCGAGGATGGTAGCAGAATGAGAACGAGGAATGACACAAAGACACGCTGATGCGCCTACACGCACACTATCTACACAGCGCACGCACGCGCACACATACGCACCATGCGAGTGGCGCCCGTCGTTGCTGACGCCGCGAAAGCCGCCCACTTACTCTGCCCACGCGGCCTTTCGCCCTGCGGCCACAAACCATAAACACTTTCGCACGGATAAAGTTCGGTTCAGCACGCAAAACGCACCGTCGCCTCGTCCACGCAAGCGCCGTCGTCGGCATACCCTTCGTTGAGAGGGCTGTCGATCTCGTTCGGCCACTCTTCATTGTCTTGGCTGAACTCCAACACAGCGCGACCGACTTCTGCGGCGGCGCCGAGCGTTCGCCAGTTCAACTCCTGCACGACCGCTCGACAGTGCGGCGCAGCACCCTCGGCGAATGTCTGCGTGCGAGTGCAGGCCATAGCCGTTGCGGGCGTCAACCGTGAGTGCACACACATATATAACAACCTGAGTGTGATAGCAGTATGCATACGAGGCGCCCACAGGGGAGTCGCCGACGGACCTTGCGCACGGACTGCTTTAAGCCGCACAGCTTGCAAGACCACTTCCTGTCCTTCTTGACCTTACGAAGTCAAAGTGGGGTCGCAGAGGTAATGAGCCGCGATGCCACCAAGTCCAATCGCACGGATGTGCACACAAACTCGCACTCGGCCGCACCTGGTGCACTTGGAAGGCAGCGCATGCGTCCGCGCAGCAGCGCACGGCCATGAACGTCTGCATGTCACCGGGCGCTTGTTGGACATGTGTTTCAGTTTGCCGCCGCTCGCCGCCCGAGCTCAGTCACCGCAAAGACGCTTGTACATGCAGTGGGTTTAAGTGGCTGTTAGGGAGCGGGGAGAGAAGAGTTATTCGTCGGGATGACACTATCGAAAGTACGGGCAGGAATACGCTCAGTCTTCCAAAACTGAACCGACACTGAGTACTGACTTTTGTGGGGCCGATTGAGTGGTAACCAGCCAGCAGTAACAAATGTACTGGGGCCGGCTGCTCTAAGAGCTGTGAGTTGTCGCCGGGTGACCTTCACTGCGGCGTCGCCTACCCTCCCACACACGCGAGTCGGCTAGTGCCGTGCGCCCCCGTGCAGCGGCCAGTCGTTAACACCGGCCGGTTTCATTCCAGTTACGCTCACCTATCACACTGACATATGACTGACGTCGACTGGACGGCACCCAGCGACCCACATCACATGCCGTGCACAGGGCCTAACACGCACAATAGGTGGTCACCCCAAAGGGCCCAACACGCGCGTGTTCGGCCCTATGGCCCAGGGACACATCTAACAAGACACTGAGCGGAAGTCTAATGAATTTCAGCCGAATTTCGTTCATTTTGAGCAGTCAACAGCGCCACTACATTAACAGACACCATCTGTGCCAACTCCTGGCCAGCAATGGCACCACAAAGTCGCCCGCAGAGAGCCGTTCCGAGGCCCACTTCCATGCAACCGTTTCGTCCATGCCGTAGTTTCGCACCTCCTCGCGCGAAGGCAAAATGAGAGGCACTCTGAATGCAATGGCCGCCCTCAGCGCGTTCGAGTCGCATTCAGCCGAGAGCCGTAATAAACAATCCATTTCGACGGGGCGCTCGACGAGCTCCACGCCCAGACGCCGCTCCAACGACAACAGCGCACGAACGCTCACGTGAAGCGGCGGCCACGGAAAACGATTATTGCCGCGCGCATGCCGCTCCCGCAACCTGAAATAATTAAGCCTCAGCCGTTTCTTCGAAGAATGGGGATGGTTCGACAGCAGAGTGTACCAAAACTGCTCGTCGCAGACGAAATCGAGCGAGTTCCAGAAAATCTCGATGCACCGCTCGAAGCACGCCGGCTCGTTTTCCTCAAACCATCGCACAAACTCCATGCGTTCATTCCGCACGCACGCGACGAGTGCGCTGGCACACTCTCGGTCGCGTTGCGAAGGACCGCCGGGGAGGCGCGCGAGAGCATAGTGGAACACGCGCCACCGCCGCCCCTTGCACGCTGCTTCGAGCGACACGTAGAGGCCCGGTATGCGACGGTCGATCATTTGAGCCAAGCGAAAGTGACCCTTCCGAATGGCCATGTCGAGCGCATAGCTCAAGACAAAGGGCCGCAAACGCTCATCCAGCTTCGTCGAAAAAAAGCCATGCGCATCTCTCACGGGCGTCATTCGAGTGTTTACGTCGATCATGTACGACAGCACCTCGTAGTGACCCTTCTCTGCCGCAGCAGTAGCCGCGTCTGCAGCCCGGCAAATCCAATTCTCCGTCCACCAATACTTCACATCAAAGCGCTCGCAGAGGTATCGCAGTGTCGCAGCGTCGCCCTTTCTAGACGCCTCGTAGATCATTTCACCAACTGCATCCCACTCTCCGCTCAGCTCATAAAAGTCCGTGTACAAGCGCTCCACTGCTTTCAGCCGCGGCACAGACACCAAACTGTCAACCCAGTTTTCCCAAAGCCAATTCAAGTCAATGCCGTCCACCAGACCCTCGGCGCGACACCACTCGACAGCATCCGCAGCCCCTTCGAGAATGAGTTCATGCAGTACGTTGCACCACTCCTCCGACTCGCAGGACGACGCAAGAGCCCTTGCCGTCTCAAAGTCGCCCCTGAGCAAGAAGCGCGCGAGTGCCGAACCGCCCTTGGCGCCCTCCTGCATCACGCTATACACGACATCCTCGGCGTCAGCATTGGCCTCCGTCCGCTTGAGCCCGTGCTCACGAAGCCTCGCAATCACCGCCGCGTCGGTGGCCCGGTTTGCGTAATCCGAGCGGCGCTCCTGCGGCATGCACTCGAGCGCCACAGGCGACCGCGCGAGGGCGAGGTCGATCAGCACAGAACCGCACCCTCTCACACACGCGCCCGTGCGAAAGAGAACGTCGGCCATCGCATGCTTGTCCATACGGCGCACGCACTCGTCGAAGACGGCATCAAAGACAGAGGGGCACTGGTTATAAACCGCCATCGACGCCGCCAGCGACGCATGCAAGTCGTAACCGTCGCACGCAAGGGGAAGGAGCAGCCGCACGTGGTCGACGTCTCCCCTGCGCACGGCACTCCTCACGACAAGGTGGGCCACTTCGGCGAGAAAGCCCCGCGCTTCATCGAGCATGAAGAGCACCTGCGCCCGCGTGAGCTTTGTCCAAACCGACGCGCAGCGCTCGCCATAATACCGCACATAATCCGTCTCGCAAGTACCGTCCCAAACCGAGTTGCACTTCTCATAATAATACCCTGTGACAAAGTCGCGCACGGACGTGCGGAGAAGGCGCAGGAACATGTCCCACTGGCCGTGTGCCGCGGCGCCATCCAGCGCCCTGTTCGAGCACCGCGACACGGGGCCGCACTTCGCGTCGTCCTCCAGCAGCAAACGAACGAGATCAAAGTGGCCGCACTCCGCAGCCCTGTCGATGTCCCACCAGCCGTAGGCGCGGTACTTGCTGAGGTCGCCCACGACGCACTCGTTGACGGTGGCGTGGATGCGGTTGAAAAAATCCCACAGGCGCAGGCACGTCACGCGGAGATTGCCGATGTCCGTGAGCGAGAACCCGCCGACCCTCACGAGGTGGACGAGGACCTCTTCAGAGAGGGAGAGGAGCGACATGGGTCACGGTACTTCCCCTGGACATGGCTGGTTTTAGCGGTGGAAAAGTTATGTTTGCGTAAAAGAAACGGGCGCTGCCGGGTTCGTCAACCGGTCGGGAAAAGTGGCGCAATCGGAATCGTTTTCCGTTACGATGTTTATCGACTGAGGAAAAGCCGCCGACTACTGAACCTCTTTTATTGGCGTCGTTGCGCTTGTCACAGGCTGCGTGAAGTTGCGGGGAGACCTCTCTGGAATAGCGCTCAACGGTGCTGCGTCCGTTTGCGTCATGGCGGCGACGTGCGACCTCTGCACCGAAATCTTTGGCCCTGCGGAGCAGATTATCAACGCGAGCGGAAAGCGGTGGCACCAGCGGTGCTTTGTGTGAGTACGGCGCTCCGCTATGGGGTTTTTGCGTGAGGAAATGTGCCTACGCAGTCGTTGTTTACATCATTGGCCCCCTCGCCATCCGATTTTCGCACACGCAGTTGCGCGCAGTGTTTCCAGCCGTTTAAGGATGGGATGCACTACGACAACGAGGGCCGCTGTTACTGCGAGAGCGACTACATGACGCTGTTTGGGCCGCGCTGCGCCGGCTGCAACCAGTTCATCACGGGCAAGTGCATCACGGCCCTCGACGCAAAGTGGCACCCGGAGCACTTTGTGTGCGTCGCGTGCAACGCGTCCCTCGCCGGCGGAAGCTTTGTCCGAAAGAACGGAAAGCCCATGTGCAAGCCCTGCAGCAAGGCGTCTGCGCCCGCGAAAGGTGGGAGTTTATTGCTTTGTCTGTTGCCTCAAATGCCTTCTGCGAGCCGTGTCGTGTGTGTGGCACGGAGTGCGCATGCGGCAGAATCAACGCAATCGTTGATTCTATTCTCTTCAGTTTAGGTACTCTCTTTTCTGCGCAAGTGTGCGTGCGTGTGCTAACGAGGGCGTTCGTTGGTGCCTCTGTCGCAGTGGAGCCAAACAAGTCGACGTGCGCGCGGTGCAAAGTGCCGATCGAAGGGGACGTCATTACGTTCCTCGGGGAAACATGTCACCCGTACCACTTTGAGTGCGCCACGTGCAGGGTATGCTCGCAACACGCACATTTACGTACGCACATGCTAATTACGCACGCACGCGCACACGGACGTACAACTTTACGCTCGCACGCACTGACTAGAGCAACTCATGCACACCACACTCTCAATGCTTCGAGACAGATGCATACCGAAAACGTGTGCACGCTGCACTCTCGCTCATGTCACCTCACGTGTTGTCGCCCACATTGCATTACAGACGCCGCTGAACGTGACATGCAAGGAGTACAACGGCAAACTCTATTGCTCGAGAGACTACGAGAAGGTATTGTCCGCCAACTGGAAAATCTGTGCGTGTGTTTGTGCGTGTGCGTGTGCGCGTGCGGCGTGCGTTTGTGTATGTGTGTGTGCGTGTGTGCGTGTGTGCGTGTGTGTGTGCGTGTGTGCGTGTGTGCGTGCGGCGTGCGTTGGTGTGTGTGGTCTTATTTTGGCACTGCTGCGCATCTCATTGCTTTGACCTGTGTGTCCAGGCGCGCGAACAAGTCTGCGCGGCGTGCAAGAAGGCCATCGACGGCCGTGTTGTTACGGCGCTGAACAAGCTCTGGCACCCCGAGGTTCGATGTCGTTTGACGTGCAAACCTGTTTTCTGTTTTTTAAAAGGCTTTGCTTTGTGTACTTGCTAATGGGGAACGATTCTTCGGTCGAAAAAAAATCATTGCTGTGTGCGCACAGTTTCGTTGTCCGGCTTTCACTCCTACACACCTCCCTTTCACCTGCCGTACGCTCACACACTCCTTGTGCGTTGCGTGTGTCTCCACTCGCGCAGCATTTTGTGTGCGCCAAGTGCGAGCAGCCGTTCTCCGGGTCCAACTACCACGAGCACAAGGGCCTTCCCTACTGCCTGCCGCACTACCGCGCGTTCCAGGACCGCTGCTTCCGCTGCAACCAGCAGATCAAGATGGATTGTGGGTGCCGCTCCAATGTCTTGCGCACTCGCGCGTTGCTCCTGGCGTATGCAATGCTGCGCACGCGTGAAACCCTTCCTATTATCACACACACACACACACACACACACACACATACACCGCAAGCCACGCATTACGTTTTCGTCCTATGCTCACACATGCCCTCGCAGCCGTTCTCATCTTCAACAAGACGTGGTGTTCGGACCACCTGCAGTGCGGCTCGTGCGACGCGCCCATCAACAAATCGACAAAGTTTGTTGAGGTGGACCAGCGCGCCATGTGCAAGAATTGCTACGACAAGATTGACTCCGAGGCGAAAAAGAAGATCAAAAAATACGACGAAATGGAGAAAAAGATGCGCGAGAAGGACAAGAAGAAAAAGTGAGGGGCTCCTCACGTGAGCGACTATTTGGCGAACGAACCGAATATAAATATGCGCCCAGAAACAGACGCCAATGAAATGGAGAAGAAGGTGCGCGAGAAGGACAAGAAGAAGAAGTGAAGGGGGCTCTCGAGGGGCTCCTCACGTGAGCAACTATTTGGCGAACGGACGCACCTTCGTGTGCGAATATGAATATGTGCCAACGAATTGGAGAAGGAAGCCGCAATTAGAAGTAGAAGAAGAGAGTGCGGTACCCGAAAGACTATCTGTCGTTCAGCGAAGGCACATCCAAACGTCCACATAATAACATTGGAGTGAAGCGAAGGGAAGCGAACCCTCGAGTTTCTCATCCCGCCCGGAAACGTTGGCCGGTGTCTCAAAATGCACTCCACCCAAGGACAGGTAAGGCAAGAACATGCTCTATTGTGCCCCTTTGGGCTCGCCCAAAATGACCGTGCGGACCTTTTCGAGCGAGATGTTTGAGCCGCACACGACGACAACGACCGTCTTTCCCACATAATCGGCGCATTTCCGGATGTACGATGCCACGCCCACGCCCGCACTCCCCTCGATCAGCCTGCGGTGTGGAAGTGGAGTGAGGTCGCAATCGCACAGACACAGCCTGGCACAACAGGGGAGAAAGTGCCGAGTAGCTGTCACACGGGCACAGGCTAGTGTAAGCTTATGCCGCGTAGCTTCGTGCAGAGAAAGAAGTGCGGCGAGTGACAAGCGCACAGAGACACCAAAGCGCGCGCTTATACCCCACAACTTCAAGACGTAAGGGAGAGTCGCCATATTCCCACTTCCACCCCAATAGGGCTTACGACCCGACACATCTGTCGTCTCCCAACCCAACGTTGCAACTACTGCTCACACAGAATGCGCTCACAGCGAGCATTCACTCACCGGTGGTGTTTGTCGGCGACCAGTCGCATCGCAGCGGCAATCTCCCCCTCCTCGACCACCACCCACTCGTCCACAAAGTCGCGGCACACTTCAAACGTGCACGACCCCTCCTCGATGCCGCCCGCAGTCCCGTCCGAGAGCGTGTCCAGCGTCGGCATGTCGATAACGCGCCCAGCCTTGATGCACTCGAGCATTACGGGCGAGTTCTTGGGAAGGCACCCCACGATTTGCACCGAGGGCTTCGCGCGCTTTGCATACGCCGCAATGCCACCAATGAGGCCGCCGCCGCCCACCGGCACGAAGATGGCGTCCACTTCGGGCAGCGCTTCGAGGATTTCGACAGCGATGGTCCCCTGGCCAGCCATCACCTGGGGGTCGTTGTATGGCGAGACGTAGTAGACCCCCTTGGCGTCGGCGACACGGCGCGCCTCAAGTTCGGTGTCCAGACAGTCCGTTCCGAAGAGCGTCAGCGGCGCATCGTACCTGTCGAGCGAACAAGGGCAAGCAATGTTGGCATAAGTGGCCAACACCCACGCAGAGCCTGACACAGTGCTGAGGGGCCTTCGTGAAGCACGGCCCAACGCACCACGACAACGCTTCTTTCTTGGCGGGCGAGACATTCTCCGGCACATAAATGGAGCCGGATATCCCGAGACGCTTCATGGCGTGTGCGCATGCGAGCGCGTGGTTTCCCGTTGAAGCCGTGACAATCCCCTGCGCCCTCTGTGCGTCCGACAGCGTGAGAAGCCTATTGTACGCCCCGCGCGCCTTGAAACTGCCAGTGATTTGCTCCGATTCGAGCTTCAAAAACACGCGCGCAGCACGCGGACCCTGCAGAGAGCCGAGAGGGTGCGACTGTTCGAGCGGAGTGGCGCGAACATAGGTGCGGATGCGCTCGTGGGCGCGTGCGACCTCCGCGTGGTAGTCCATTGCCGGACACACACACAGGGACGCACAGAGAGCGCGAAACACAAGGTGAAAGGGTGCGCAAAAGCGAGTGCGGAAGGAAACTCGCAGCTTGTAAAGAGCGTCAGTGCTTTGCTAGCTCTACAGCCAAGCTCATGATCAGCGGACAGTGGACACTGTCCGGGCGGAGTAACAAGATTCTTTCGAAATCTCGTTACAATACATCCGAGATCTCGGCTGAATTTCTTCCCAACAGCTGCTTCCGTAATAAATCGGCGGCCATACACGCGCCATAGTGAGCAGTGGCCGTAATAAATCGGGTCCCACCCCCACACTGTTGTTGTTTTGCGCGTGAGAGAGGGGTCACTCACTGGTGCATCTCCCTCTCGACTCCTGCCCTCTGTCTCTCTCTGTCTCGCTCTCTCTGTCTCTCTGCGTGCCCCGTGGGTTGTTGAGAAGGGCAGGCGTGGCTGCTGTGTGTGCAGATTGTTACCGTCCGCCGTGCTCTTATTATTGCCCGTGTGTGTCGTGCGGGTTGCGGACGGAAGAGGGTGTACATCGCCACTGCATCTCGTTGTAGCCGGTGGGCACTTATAGAAAAAGATGGCATCGTACGACGAGGAGATTCCCGACGCGGACAAGATCAAAATCGCGTCGGACTTTGTGCTCAATGCGCCGCCGGGCGAGTTTAACGAGGTGTTCAATGGTGGGGTTCGCGTAGAAGGCGCAGAAATCCGCGCTCGTCTCTGCTGTGGTTAAAAATAGGAAGCGCAGACGGCTTGACACTGGCAGTCGTCGTCAGAGAGTGTTGTGCGTTAATGGCGTTTCCTGCATCTCTGTTGAGGTCTTTAGGAGAGCGGATGTTAGACGCGCGCAGAATTTTGTGTAATTGCGTAGGTGTGTGCGTGCACGTACATGTTGCCTCATCAACCCTTTTGTGGCGACGGGTTTTCCGTTTCTTCTCTGCGTGTGTCGTGCTGCTTCCGCGTGTCGCCTTGTCTCACGCGCGGCCCTCTTGCGCGATGCAGACGTGCGCGTGCTCCTCAACAACGACACGCTCTTGAAAGAGGGCGCCGCGCGTGCGTTTGCCAAGTACAACAAGGACCAGTTCACGGCCGTCCAGCTCCCCGGCCAGAAGACGAAGGTGCGCAGTGGCGTCGATGGCGGTGTCTGTTGGAAATGGACGAGGGGCACGCACCACACACATGTATTGTGCGTATGTGCGTCAGTCCCTCGTCACTATGTGTGTGGTTGGCGATAATTCACGAGGGACTCTAGCTCACTTGCGCTGTGTTTGTTGTGTGCGTCAGACACTCGTCACGAAGCACGGCGAGATCAACGAGACGACATTCCTCGACCCCCGCTCTGGGCAGTCGTTTGAGTTTGACCACCTTCGCAAGGTGCGTGGGGACCTGGCATGGCCGATGAGAGCAGTGTTTTGGACTGCATCTGCTTTGTTTCGTGTTTCATTGTTTCTTTGCGTGTTGTGGTGGGCGTGTGGTGTGGGATTGTTTCGTGTTTCACTCTTTTCTCTGCGTGAGTGGTGGGCGTGTGGTATGGGATCCCCGTGTCTGTTGAGAAATAGTTGGGCGTGCATTTTTTGTGCAATGGCCGTACTATGGGGGAGGGTATATCCGTTGCGTTTGAGCTATGGGCTGAACTGTGCGTGAACGCTCTTCCGCAGGAGGTGAGCAACGTGCAGCCGGCGTCGCGGGACGACACGGCCGAGCCGCACCGCGCCGCCCTCGAGAGCGCCATCACGGCGTACACAGAGAACCACTACCCCAACGGCGTGTCGGCCGTGTACGGGTCGTCGAGTGGCTCGCAGGTGACGCTCGCCGCGTGCATCGAGGACCACAAGTTCAACCCCAGCAACTTCTGGTGGGTGCGCGCGGACGTTCTCACAGTGTGTGCGTCCATGCACCTCTTTGGGCCCATGCACGCGCACCCGTATGCATGTCTGTTCGTGTCGTCGTGTGTCCTTGGCCTGGTCAGTAGAACTCAACGCGTCCCCTGTTCATGGGCTCCTTCACTTACCATGGGGCTGTCGCGCGCGCAGGAACGGGCGCTGGCGGAGCGAGTGGACGGTGACGTACACGCCCGGCAGCGGCTCTGCGGAGCTCAAGGGGTCGGCGCACGTGCAGGTGCATTACTATGAGGACGGCAACGTTCAGCTTGTGACGTCGCGCGACTTCAAGGACACGCTCCCCATCAGCGTGAGTGTCATTTTTTGTTATCTGCGTTGGCTCACATTTGCGCACTACACACACACGCATACGCGAGCACACACGCATACGCGCTCGCGTATGCGCATTCCTGTCATAGTGGGTCCCTTTGCGCTGTAGCTGTATGTGAGCACCACACACGCGCGCACGCTTCACCGGCGCTTGTTTTAATGCCTGACATTGCGTGGCCACGACACGCGCAGTCTGCGGACGGCACGGCGAAGAAGTTTGTGGAGATTATCGAGAAGGCGGAGAACGAGTACCAGACGGCCATCAGCGAGAACTACTCCGTGATGTCCGACACGATCTTCAAGGCCCTCCGGCGCGCCCTCCCCATCACACGCTCGAAGCTCGACTGGAACAAGATTCTCAACTACAAAATTGGCTCTGAGCTCCAAAAGTAGGCGACGCCAAGCGCCGGGGAATGTGCGGCGTTTCGCGTGGTTTTCTTCCGTCGTTGTCGTCGTCGCGCGCCAGCTGCCTTTGACTTGCAGTTGAGCGCGATGCGTGCGTGGACGCGGTTGAATTCGTATTTGAAATTTGGGGAGGGGATGCACCGGTCCCCTTCCTGTGACTGTCCGCTGCCGCGGGTGCGGATTGCGCTTTGAAAGAAATTGGCTGCGTTTGCGTCGCTCTCCGCGGGGCGACGTCGCGTGCGTGTCGTGCGCTGGGATGTAAAGGAAATCCTGCCTTGTCCCCTCGATTCAATTTGTGCATCTTGCTTTGGTCTGGCACTCGCGAAATTGCGGTCACGTGCCGAAGTCGTTTTCTCAGTCGCACGCAATCAGAAGAAACATTTAGCGCCGATTTTGCTATACCTCGGCGATGGCCTTGCACGCCCCGCACTCGCCGTCCCTCAGCGACGGTCCCCGTCGAAGTGCTCGTCGCCCACATTGCGTCACGTCTGGACAACCGCGGCCGAATCGCGCTGTCGTCTGTTTCCCGCGCTTTTCGTCGCACCATCGCGCCATCACCGCCGACGAGTACGTCAACAGCCGCGCTGCGCGCACACTTGACAGAAGCGGGGTTCAGAGTCCGTATCGCGTGCTTGTCATGGCCCTATATCAGAGACACGGCCGTGTTTGCCGGCGTCCACGAGCTCGACCTGAGTTATTACAACGTCGACCTCTACCTCGAATTGTACGAGCGCCGTGGCGTTACCGTTGACTTTTCCGCGCTGCATCGCGTGCGGCACCTAGTGATGCCGCGCTGCAAGAGGTCACTGGACGTCTCCTGCCTCCGCAATATTCACACACTCGACCTGCGGGGGATGCTTGAACGTGACAGACGTGTCGGCGCTGGGGCGCGTGCACACGCTGAACATATCGGGCTGCGCGGGTGTGACGGACATATCGGCGCTCGGACGTGTGCACACACTCAGTCTCTCGGGTCTCGTGCTGACGTGTCAGTGCTTGCCGGCGTACACACGCTCGACCTATCGGAATGCACGAACGCAAGGACGTGTCCATGCTCCGCGGCGTCCACACACTCGACTTATCCCGGTGCAGCAAGGTCGCCGATGTCTCTGCCCTCGGCGCCGTTTACTGCCTCAAGCTGGCAATCCTTTTTTCGCGTGAGGGACGTTTCGCGACTTGGCCGCGTTCACACGCTCTTCCTTTCGCACTGCGTCAACGTCCGCGATGTCTCGGCACTCGGCCGTCCACACGCTCAATCTCGGGTTCTGCGAACGCGTCAGGGACGTGTCGGCGCTCGGAGGCGTGTACGACCTGAATGTGGCATGCTGTCGTCGTGTTTGGGACGTCTCCCACCTCGGCGGTGTCCACACGCTCGACCTCGCACAGACCGCCGTTCGCGATGTCTCCGTGCTGGGCGGCGTGAAAGATTTGAGTCTCGCGGATGCCATTCGATCGAGATCGGCGTGTCGCGGCTCGATCGCGTGCACAAGCTCGATCTGTCCGGGTGCGAAGCGGGCGCGAACAATGTAGAGGCGCTGGCAAAGGTCCACACGCTCATTCTTAGGTGTCGGCGCGACGCCCTCGACGTGTCCGTGTTGCGGCGCGTGCACACGCTCGACCTCCAGGGCTCGGGACGCGTGACGGGCGTGTGGAACGTCATGTTTGTGCCGCACCTGACGATGCCGAACGGCGACGTGTGGCGCAAGGGCGTGTACGAGGCGTCCGAATGGGATCCCCCGTTAGAGTATGAATACGGGGCAGATTAAACTCTTCGATATGTTTGTAGAGGTCACCGAGACACACAGACTGTGCTATTTGCGCTGGGGCAGGGACGATGAGATCGGATGTGTGCCGCGTAACGCCAGCTCGCATCCTTCAACATCCATGTTTGAATGGACGTGCGCACGCCCGCGCGCACTCGGCTCTTCGCCCATTCACAAGAATTCGAAGCACAAGCGACGAGCATAGAACAATTGCGCAAGCAGTCACAAAGCAGGCTCATTTATTTGCATCCACAGGTGCCGCCTCGCACCGACAGTCGCCCCCCGCGCAACGAAAAGCAGAGACGCGGACAACAAGCCCTGTTACAGAGCGACCCGCGGTAGCGAACAACGCCGGCGGCGCATTCTCTGACATCAAAATGAAAGGAAGGGCCGGCGTCCCTAGAATGCTTCAACAGGCTCACACGTGCATGCCTCTTACCATCAAAGGTTGAGGCCGACGGCTTCGAGATGGTCAAAGAGATCCATGCGCACGTCATCGAGCGCGTCGAGTTGCTCGTCCGTTACGCCCAGCCTGCGCAGACCCGTGTGAAAATCGCCCCGGACGAACGCGGGACCTTCAACCCTAGTGAGTCGGAGACATGTGAGAACGTGGCGCGGCACGTCCTTTGCAAGAAGATATGCCACGGCATCCCCCGCACTCCAGTTGCGTGGATCGGCAAGCGCGCGCCAGGCGGCATCGGGAACGAGCTCTGACCCTTGCGGCAGCTGTACCTCACGTGCGCCCGTCAGTGGGAGAGAAAAGACGATCGTCGTGCAAGGCGCGCGCTTAGCAAGCAGCGAGGCGCCCAGTGCGGTGATGGCGAGGGCGTCTTTCGTACTGAGCTCAGTTTTTTTTTTTTGGCCTCGTTACGCACCACCCTGAGCACTTGCCAGCGCTCCCCCACGGCATCCATTCCTTATTGCAGTAGACACGCCACGACCACCGGCCTTCCCTGTCCGTTATAACAGAGGCACTGGAGTTAACAGCGTTTACTGAAGTACGAGCTGGGAAGAAACGAAGTCACTATCGATCCCCTAGGGGTACGGCCCGGCCGGCTATCGAACGCCGGCTAAATTTTTAGGCCAGGCGAAGGTCTTTGGTCCAGACACGTTGTCCGGTCACACCGTCCACACACCATCGCATCATTGAGGTCTCGCCCCTTTGATTCCACTTGCAATCCATGTGATAGTGTTAAAACGCATTTCGCCTCCGTTCGCAAACCGTGTTGTCAAAGGGCGAGACATTGCCACGCGCACACAGCGACGCACGATGAGCGCCCTCCCAACAGCGACGAGCCTCGGGCTCCTTCAAATTGAGGCTGCGGCGGAACAGCTGCATACTGCGCACGCAGCGGAGCAGGCAGCGCTCGACGACAAGACGCGAATTCTCAAGGCGCTGCAGGTATTGCGAACAACGGAATGTCTGCGCAGTGCAAACTCTGTAAAGATGTCTCTTTTCTTCTGACCAACGCGAGTGATGCGTGAATCCACTTGATCCATTCTCACGTTAACTGCGATCGGTCACACGTGACTTAGGCGGAATTTGCGGCTGGTGCGTTTAACGGCTGTAAGAGGCGTCGTTAGTGCCCCGCGGTAATGTGGCTGAGACGGGATGCGTCGTACTGATGCGATTCCTCAGCGGCAAAACAGCGCGCGGCGCTGGAAACGTCCGTCGCCGAGGCCCGTTTGGCGTGTGCGGAGGCACATGCGAACGTGAAAGTGGCACTCGCGCGGTGTGCGGAACTCGACGCAGGTGAGTGAGATGTATCCGTGCGCGCAACCCCACATGAGAGAGAGAGACTCTGTGTGTGTGTGTGTGTGTGTGTGTGTGTGTGTGTGTGTGTGTGTGTGTGTGTGTGTGTGTGTGTGTGTGTGTGTGTGTGTGTGTGTGTGTGTGTGTGTGTGTGTGTGTG
>CALSCQ010000793.1:0-47514 GCA_943704525.1 Pigoraptor vietnamica
TTTTGTGTGTGTGTGTGTGTGTGTGTGTGTGTGTGTGTGTGTGTGTGTGTGTGTGTGTGTGTGTGTGTGTGTGTGTGTGTGTGTGTGTGTGTGTGTGTGTGTGTGTTTGTGTGTTATGCGCACATCGCCCCAAAACCGTTTCCCCACCTCAATGATGAGCACGGCGTGGCTGCGGCTCGAGTGCGAATTCAAGCGCGTGGCGGCTGTGCTCCTGTTCTTCGTTCCCTGCGCAAATAGCCGCTCAAAGTCGGCGTAGCTCGCGATGGGAAGCTGGCGGAGAAACATGGAGAAGGGGCGCAGGCGATGTCAGTATACGTCATATTCGTGCGTGGATGCGCGCGTGCAAAAGGTCGTGTACGCTGGGTGTGCGAAGAGCACATCTAGCACATGAGGTTACAAAACACAATACGCACAATATCTGCGCAATCACACCTTCGCGAGGTCCGGCACAAACACTTTCCGCGACGCGTCTTCGCGAATGGCGAGGTCGGCGTCCTTTGGAACGAGAAGGTCGTACACTTTCTCGTTATAAATCTCAAGGTACGACACCGTCACGTCGTACTTCGCACGGGCGGCGTCCGCTTCCATCCGCTCGAACATCCAACGCACGGAGCGGGGAATGCAGCCGGGGTTCTCCGCAGGCCCAAGCATGGTGTGCGTCTTTCCAGAGCCCGTCGGACCGAACGCGAATATCGTCGCGTCCTCGCCCGCGAGCGATTTCTTTAGCAGCGGAACGATCTCCCCCTCAAAAATCTGCTGCTGTGTCGCATCCACACCATAGCACGCGTCAAAGTCAAACTTGAGCGACGTCTGCGCGCCCGGCGCCGCTCGGTAGTTCCAGAGCTCGACGGATTTGTCCTCGATCTTGATGCACGGCGAACCCGCCTCGCCAGCCGCGATCTCGTCGGGGAGAAAAGGACGCAGACGAAGAACGACGCGAACTTTTACCGACTTGTTCGCCGCCGTCCCAGTCGTCACTGCGGTCTTTTCCGCGTGTTGTGCGTGGTGGTGTGTCGCGTGAGGGTGCATCTGCTGTAGGCGATGTGCGATGCCCACGCCAGTCGCGTGACCCATAGGCACCGGCGGCCTCATCTTCGCAGAGATGGAAGCGATACCTCCAACGCAGAGTTGGAAGCGATACGTCTAGAAGAGAGACGTCTGGCGACTTCAGGTGAATTGCGACTAAAAACTTTAGCGTGTCAGTTGGCCGATTTAGCTGTCACTTTTTGAAATTTGAATTTTGTCCGCCATGTACTCCTGTCCACTCCTGGACAAGGTGGGTGTTTGAGAATACGCATGCTAGGTGGGTGTTACAGTCATCCTTCTTGAGGATTAGTGCAAGGTGGGTGTTAGTGCCGATTGTGCTGTGGACTCACACTCGGGCTCCTTACCCGGCATCCGCGATCACAGTCAAGCCCAGCAAAAACACAACTCTGTCTCTTGCCGTTCACGAAACAACAGCAACCCCTCCTTAAAAGTGTCTCATTCTTGCAGCTGTGCGAAGAAGCAAAGAAAATGGCGACGGGCAAGCAGCCGCTTCTTATGATTCCGGGTCCCATCGAATTCCACGAGGACGTCCGTCGCGCTGTCGGCGAACAGTCGCTCAGCCATGTTGACCCGGCCTTCATCGAGTCGTTTGGTGACGCGCTTCAGATGCTGCGTCGCGTGTTTCTCACGGAGACGGGGCAGCCCATCGTGATTAGCGGATCTGGTACGCTCGGGTGGGATCAGGTCGTCTGCAACCTCATGAGCACGGGGGACCGCGCGCTCATCGTCAACACGGGCTACTTTGGCGAGCACTTTGCGGAGGTATGTGTGCGTTGTGTGGCCGTGGATGGGAGAGGGGGCTTTGAGCCGATGTGTCTGTCCTGTGACAGTCTCGCTTGTCGTTCTCGTGCGATCGGTTTGCTCAACTGGGTGTATTGCGTCCAGGCCTTCAACGAATATGGCATCGAGACGACGTACGTGCGTGGCAGCGTGCTCGGTGCGGTGCCGACCCTCGCCGAGGTTGAGGCGGCGCTAAAGTCGCAGAAGTTCCGCGTGATCACGGCCACCCACGTGGACACTTCGACGGGCGTTCTCGTCGACGTGAAGGGCATTGCGGAGGTCGTGAAGCGCGTGAGCCCCGACACGCTCGTTGTTGTGGACGGCGTGTGCGCGTCGGGTGCCGAGGAGCTGCGCATGGACGAGTGGGGCATCGACGTCGTCCTCACGGCGTCGCAGAAGGCCCTCGGCGTGCCGCCGGGACTGTCGATCCTTATTGCCTCGCAGCGTGCGCTGGTGGGTGCTTTGCTTTCGTAAGGGTCCATTCGTGTCATTCGTGAGAAGCCATGTGTTCGTATGGGAGAGTGTGGTTAACGGTGCTGACGCGCGCGCCAATGCCCTTGCAGGAGGTGCACCGTTCGCGCACGGCGCCCATTCGCAACTACTACTGGTCAGTGCTGTTCTCTGTCGACACCAACCTCTCGATTCAAATCTAACATAACACGACGGGAGATGGCGTGTTGTTTACATTGCCTTGTGTTGACTTTTGCGCTCGAGAGGGCATGTATTTGCAAGTGAGAATCTTTCTGCTTTCTTACCCAAAACGTTTCGCGCTTCTTTGCCATACGCAGCAACTGGAAGAACTGGATTCCCATCATGCAGGCATACGAGGCGCGCAAGCCGTCGTACTTTGCGACGCCCGCCGTGAACCTCGTCCGCGGCCTCCAGGTGTCCCTCCGGCAGATGCTCGCGGGCGGCGGCATGGACGCTCGCTTTGCAGCGCACAAGAAGACGGGCGCGTCCGTCCGCCGTGCGCTCAAGAACATGGGCCTGGAGATGGTGGGCGTCCAGCGCCGTCCCCGCCATTTTCTTTGTCGTGAGCAGCGTCTTGCCTGAGTTTCGATGACAATCTTGCCAGTTGTCCTGAACGTTCTTCTATTGCGCTCTTTTTTTGGGGCTGTCGGTTACTCAATGCCCAGCACCATGCATCTCCGCAGCTTCCCGCGTCGGACGGGATCTGCGCAAACGCCATGTCGGCCATTCGCCTGCCGAAGGGCATCGCCCCCACGGACCTCCTTCCCAAGATTCGCGCGGCGGGTGCCGTCGTCGCGGGCGGCCTGCACCCCGACATCAAGAACGAGTACTTCCGCATCGGTCACATGGGCCTGAGCGCCACGACGCCCGGGTTGCCGGACGTGGTCGTGACGATCAACGCGGTGGAGAGCGCGCTCATTGCGTGCGGACACAAGGTTGCGCCCGGCTCTGGCGTTGCGGGGCTCTCTTTGTAGAGAACTCGGGGTTCAGATGAGCGGGATTGCTTTGAGGATGCGGTAGTGGCGAACCGATTCTTTCGTTGTTGGATGGATTGGGTGGGGAGGTGATGACACGGGCGTTGGGCACAGGCTGCCACTGACGCGAATGAAAATTTCATCACGGCCGAAGTCACTTGGCCACTCCGGGGTTGTGTTCACTTTTTTCAGCTGTTCTTCAACCGTTCTTTTCTTTCCACATCTCACACGCTTCGCCTGTTTGCAAGCATGGCGGCCAACCACTACGGCCACGCGAACGCGCACTATGGAGGCGGCGCTCACGGACAGCCCGCGCATCCACAGATGACCGCGCCGCCGCCCATTCCCATAATTGTGCACAAGGATATTGGCAACCACGAAGTCGTGCGGTCGCACCTTGCGATGGATCCCACGTACAGAGTGTGCCGTGAGTGAGATGCCATGCAATCCTTGACGCGCTCACGTTGAAATCGAAATCCACTCAGGTGGATCACCATCTTTTCTCTCGCATCTCGTAGCATCCACCACCTTGCCCGAAAAAACTATCGTCTTCCCGAAGTCTTCGGTGGCATTCAAACTTATCGACGACCTCAGCGTTCTGCGCACGAACGCCGACGGCGGACGCATCGAAATCAAGCAAGCGGAATTGGCGAGGTTCGTGTTTCATTCCTTCCTCGACATGCGTTGTATGACACTCACAGCAGCCTTTCTGGCGCAGCATCCAAACCTTCGCCGCGCAATTCGCTCAGACCTATGCGGTCTGCATGCTCGATCCGCTGAACCCGTCCGACGTGCCCACCTTCATAGAGCTTCAGCAGAGGTGCGTCCTAATAGGCTGCATCCGCGCAGCGTTTGATATTCGGCGCAGTCTTTGCAGCTCTAATGATTAATTCTCTTTCCAGGATGTTCACTAGCAACCTTGCCTTTTTACCCGTGCATCGCCCAGCCGAGTCCGCCGAGGCAATGTGCAACATCGCCAAAGTCGCGAATCATGCGGTCGCGCGAACACTCCGCGAGCGCTTCACGTCGTTCGTGGAGTCACAGTACACGACGGACACTGTGCTACGACAGATACAGGCCATCGGCGTGAGCCCCCACGATATCCGCAACGCGTGGCTTATCGTCACTGGCATCACGGTGACCGTCGTGACCATCCATTATTAACCTTAACTTCAGAGACACATGCCCTCGTTCTACAGCAGGGCCTCGGATCCGTCCACAATATATCACAAGCGACCAGGGCAGCCCTTCTCGACTGCAGCGTTGACGACGCGACGGCCGCGCGCATCGAGGGATTCTTCGCGATCGACCACATCCCCGTGTAAGGGAAGAGCGTCACTGGCACACGAGTCTGGACGCACTTCGTCATCAGAGAGCTGACGTCACTTAGAGACGAAATCTATTTTTGGCACCCGCCATGTCAACATAGGGCTTGGTGCCGAGCGTTTTTATTTCGGTGGCCGATCACTATGGCGCGAGTATGAAATCAGAAATTATTTTGTCTCCCGCCGGGCCAATCGAACTGCCCAGTCGGCCACTGATCCAGTTGCACATGCACACCCTTGCGCACACACTGCGCATCCACACTCACGCGCAGCTTTTGCCATCATTTGAGGCCATTGCTGCCTCTCTTTCACTGCGTGGTCTGTTAAAAGTGCTGGTTGTTGGCCCTGGGTGTTACGGAACCGTTGCATCTCGTGCTCTGCGACTGTCTCAGCAGCCGACGGCCGACACTTCACCGGGATCCATCTCTTTTGTTGTGGGCAGCACATCAAGCGCGAAAATGACGATTGGAAACGCCGAGCGGCGCCCGCATCACACGCCCGGGTACGTGTTTTTTCTCCCTTGCTCCGTCGGACAGCCACAATTGCCCCGCGGTTCGGCGGTTGATGTGATGGCCTCCCTGTTTGCAGGTACTGCGGGTTCTGCCCCCAGTTCAAGTACAAGTTTGGCGAGTCGTACGGCCGCACGACCGCCAACCTCTACGAGGACTCCGCCGTGGTCAAGTCGAACGCCCCCGTGCTGGCGCCCACCAAGTACAGCGAGCGCACGCTGGACTCGACGGGCTTTGGCGGGACTTGCTACTCGTACCGCGAGCGCGTTGCCGCCGGTGACGAGGCGGGCACGGAGCCTAAGGTCCCCGGGTACACTGGTGCGTAGTTGCACGCGCAGCTTTTGTATGTATTCGCATCGCATCTTGAGATGGGGACAACAACGCGATTGCTGACGCACTTTGTGTGTGCACTCCAGGCTACATCCCCCGCTCTAAGCTGTACTTTGGCAAGCGCTACGCCGAGGTGTCGCGCATGGCGACGGACGATTTCGGTCGGACTCTTGAATCGCAGCGCAGCGAGGAGAAGACGTACCAGGAGACTGTGCGCGAGCAGCTGCTCTCGCCGCTCGAGCGGTCGCACGTCTCGCCCACGGAGCGCACGCGCGCGCTGAACCGTCAGAAGCTTCCCCTGACGCCCATCACAAAGGAACTGCGCGACTACGAGCCCCGGGGTACGTACGACTACGCCGCGTCGCCGTACAGCCTTCCCCGCGAGCACCCGCAGAAGTATTTCATGCCCGGCTACACGGGCTACGTGCCGAAGAGCGAGAAGTACGTCGGCATGAGCTACCAGGCCGTCACGCACAAGGCCATCCAGGACTTCAACAGCGAGAAGACGATGTTGGAGGAGTCGAGGAAGCTGTCGATGCCCCGCGTGCCCAAGATGCGCAACGACAGCCCCTCTGTGACGCACAAGATGAGCGAGTCGGTCCCCATTCCCGGCTTCACCGGTCACGTGCCCGGTGGGTGTTTGGCTGCGGATGTGCCTATTCATTGGATTGTTGTGTCATTAAATTGTTTGTGTTGTTGTGTGTTTTCTGACGGTTTTTTCCTCTGACAACGCGCAGGCCGCCTCGTCCTCTTTGGCTCGTCGTTTGGCCAGAGCACCAAGACGGCGATTGCCACGCACACGCAGCGCACCGTTGCACTCTGAGACCCCCCCATGGGCGACCCTACCCGCACCCCGCTCTCGCTCGCGCCGCGCCGTTGTAGTTTTGTGTAATTTCTGTCGCTTCTCGTATGATTTTCGCAGTCGCGTGCATATTTTTGTTTTTCTTTCTTCTGCCTCAGCTGCTCTCGCCAGCAATTGTTGAACGGCCTGCTGGCGGCGTATGGCTTCGTCACGGCAGCGCGCCGCGCGCAACGGGAGTGCTGGCGAATGGCTCGTTAAGTTGAGCCTGCCGCCCGACTCCTTTGCGCAATACACAACCTGCCAACAAATACGTATCAAAACATCGGGCATGAAAACTCGCTCCTTTAATGGACGGTGCCACATACGAGAGAGAGATCAGCATCGGACGAACGCGACACGAGGGCGCTCGACAGTTGGGCACACGCACGCAAGCAGCAGTAACGGCGAGAAAGAAAACGCGCGGTCGCAGATTAGCGCAGGCGAGTGAAGCCGTCATCACTTGACCCATAAAGTGGGCAAAAAATGCAACGGGCTCGCAGTCGCAACTCTGAAGCGTGTGAGAAGAGGACGGAAGCGATTTCGATGCGGCCGAGTCGGAAACAAAGAGCGGCATCGACGCGACGCAACCGACGACGAGAACAACAAACAAGAAAAAGTCAAACACAGACACAAACGCACGCGCGCGCAAAGATACATATGTGGAGAGAAACACTCCATCGATGTACACGCCGCACAAGCCAAACACGCCATCTCAGGGTTTGCTGAAGAGGGCCACGACGGCCGTCACGTTGTCGTCAATCTCCTCCTTATCCAAGCCCCGCAGCGCCTCCTGCACGACGACTTCGGACGCCTTCTGCGGGTCCTTGTGCTTCGCGACAATGTCGACGACAGACTGGTTGTCGAGGCCGTCCCACACGCCGTCGCTCGCAACCACGATGAACTTGTCCTTCGGTGTCAGGTCGACCTCCTGCACAAGTAAAGAGAGCCGGATCAGCTCTGAATCACGCACAAAGCGCGCGCACACACGACGTCAGACAGCCATTGGACAAAGAGAGCCGGATCAGCTCTGAATCACGCACAAAGCGCGCACACACACGACGCCAGACAGCCATTGGACAAAGAGAGCCGGATCAGCTCTGAATCACGCACAAAGCGCGCACACACACGACGTCAGACAGCCATTGGACAAAGAGAGCCGGATCAGCTCTGAATCACGCACAAAGCGCGCACACACACGACGTCAGACAGCCATTGGACAAAGAGAGCTGGATCAGCTCTGAATCACGCGCGCACACACACACGGCGTCAGAGAGACAGGAAGGGTCAATAGTATTGTCCAAGGTCTTGCGAGCAAACGAGACGCGAGAATGAAGATGTACGTGCCTTGATCTCGGGGTCAGCCGTCACACCGATCGAGTGCGCAACGTCGTCACCAATCGTCCTGCTCACGCACTGTCCGGGATAAGGCATCGAGCCCTTCCAGCACCGAGGGGGGCCTGGCACGTGACAAGGGAGAGAACCGTCAGGCACACACGAACGTATAAAAAACGGGGCAACGACAGCACGCAATCGCCCGCGCAACCAGCACAACAGACAGACGCCGTCACTACAGCCTCTAA
Source organism: Pigoraptor vietnamica (assembly GCA_943704525.1). NCBI lineage: Eukaryota > Filasterea > Ministeriida > Capsasporidae > Pigoraptor > Pigoraptor vietnamica. The sequence goes on from CALSCQ010000793.1 coordinate 7,858, forward strand.
AACAATCCTGGCTACGCGGACTGCGCGAACTTGCGCAACCCCACAGCACCCACCGAGGTATGCGCCCTGATGCACCATGGGCTCCACGCGCGCGCCCGCCTTCTTTAGCCGCTCCACCTCAGACTTGTCCTCGCACGTGTGGTCCCTGAGAGACGAAGACAGTCAATTACTCGCCGCCCAACAATCAGTACACATGCGTGTGAATATACACGCGTACACACGCACACATACACACCCAAACACATATGCTACGCTGCTGGCTTTTCATCCAGTCGTACACACACAAACCCGCACATGCACACAAAGCGAGCAACTAGCGTGCTTACATCAACCCACTTTGTGAGCACGACGGCCTTCACTTGGCCCTTGCTGTCTTCCCTGCCCAAAATCGCGCGCGAGTCGCCGACATTCGCGACAATGAGCTTGGTGCCAATCACGAGCGCGATCGTCGCCGTCGTCCCGCTGAGGTAAATGTCGTGGCCGCTCGCCTTGACAATGTCCTGCATCTTCAAAAAAGTGTTGCGAATCGCCTTCTTAATGTCCTTCTTGAAATTGGGGTCCTCGCGGAGCACGTTCGGGAGATTCTCCTTGGTAAACACGGCAATTTTCCGCCCGTTCTGTCCGTGGCCGTCGTACACGCCCAGAAAGACGCCCTCGGGCCGCAGCTTGGCCTCAAACTCATCCTGGTTCTCGGACTTGTTGCCTGTGCGTGCGCGCGTGTCCGTACGTGAGTGAAACGTATGTGTTGCATGCGTGCGCGCGAGCGCGGGCATTGGGCTGGATGCGCACAGCGACACGACAGCAGACCCCAGCGCAAAAACGGGACCGCGCAAGCAGCAAACCAGCAGTACCGTCAACGGCTGGCCACCTAAACTCCACTGCAGACGCACTGAAAGGTAAGGTGGTAGTTCCCACCTATGTCTGTGTGTCCCCCGAACTTGACCACGATGGCCGGCGCGGACGCCGGGGTCGATGCCGCCATGGCTGGCCTCCAACGGCCGACGCGCCCTCACGCAACGCAAGCGAGGTTCGGCAACGACGAAGTCTAAGAGTCCGAAAGAATACGAGAAAAATGGGCTGCAGCCAATGGGCCGCCAAAGATTAGAGAAGGGGAGTGTGCGCCGTTAAGCTAAAACACGACGACTCTCGAAAGGACGGGCGCGGAGAAGCAATCGTACCTCGAAAACAGCACAAAATGGCCGTTTCGTTGCACTCCGCACGTCCTTCCGCACGAGTGAACCGCTCTTCAGTCGAAAACCTGAAGTCCACGCCAACGACGAACCGTAAGATTCAACACGAAAAACACCACCGACATGCGCCAACGCAACGTCGGAGTCACCACGTTGGCGACGATCAAGGGTCGCACACGCACCTCGTTCACGTAGCTACGCAAAAAGTGGCGTTCGCACTCGCGCGCGTCTCAGCCTAAATCGTACAGATTTCGAGCGTCAACGTTTGCCAATCTCCCACAGTAAACTGCGGAGAAAATGAGATCAAGGCTCGCGACACGCCGCACAACACGCAGGTGCGCGAGTATAGTCGGTCGAAAGGAGAAAACAACAAAAGTGTCGGCGAAAGATGGGCATCATCAACGCGAGAGAGAGAAGGGCGCGTGCTCACGCAGCCCAAAGAGGCGTTTGCCAAGAGACAACAAGGCCCGGTGACTCGCCCGGAACATTTATCTGGATAGAACGCGGTTTAGGCGTGAAAAATTGGGAAAATCTCAAATTAAACGCCGAGATCGACGGGATTTTTTTCCCAGTTGTTCGCTACTCGGGACTGGTTGAATTGAGATAGTCCGAAGATAATGGGCTAGATAACGGGACAATCTAAATTATGTGACCGGGCGTTACCCTGGAAGTCTGGGGTTCATCTGTACAAATGACGCGTATATCCGGGGTGGGAACGACTAACAATGTATCAAGGCAAAACGGGAGAAGCGGAAACAACGCTGCAATCACGCTCTCCTTGCACCAGTGACGCTGGTGGGTCGCGAATTTTGCCGTTCGAGCCGGGGAAGTGGCGGCGTGGCATCCCCCGAGGTGCCCGGAGGCTTCTCAGCGCCGTTGCTCAGCGACAGCGGCGTTACTGTTTCCTGTGTCGGCGGCGTAGCCGAGCCGTTCGACGACGAACTTGCCAGCGGCAACACGCCTTCGAGCAAAATCCCGCGATGGATGGACATTCGGCGTGCGAGGGTCGGCGGCGGCGGCTGTGGCGCGTCGGGCTGCTTGTCCGGAACGGGCACCTGCGGCAGCCGCTGCGTCACAAAGTCCGACGGCGTTGGTCGCTTATCGATCGCGCCGATGTTGGGCGCTAGTCCCAATGTCGCCGAGAGGTCGACCGAAGTCTTGCGGCCCTTTCGACCGCCAAGCGCGGGCTGCTCGTTCTCGCTCCGCTTTTTCTGCAGATCGGTCGTGAGCTGGTTGAGAGCGTTGAGCTGCTGGATCTCCTTGCGAAATCGAAACGACGGGTCCAAAAACTCGTTGTCGAGGTCGTCCAGCGCCTGTTTTCGCTGCGCAATGTAGTACGCCGAGTCCTCCTCCTTGTGTTCCTCTGGGAGCGCGCCAGCCTCCTTGATCGCCGCCCCGAGCACCGAATTTCGCCTCGCCGTCCCGGAGCCAGTGCTGAACGAGCGCGACCGTTTCAAGCGCGTGCCACCGGAAGCGTCCGTGGGCACCGTGTCCTCCTTCGAGCCTTCCCCTTCCGCGCCGGCGGCTTCGGCGCTCCCCTCCGTGGCCGCCTCTGTGACGGTCGCTGCATTCTGCGCCGCCAACGCCGTCATCGACACGGGCTTCCAGTTGCTCATGGCCGAGAGGCTTCGCCGGCGCTTGAGTTGCGGTTGTTCTTGCGGGGTTTCTTCCTCGGCAGGCTTCGACGGCGAGCCCGTAGCGAAAGAGTCCAGCAAAGTGTCGCGTGTCGAGTCGCCATAAAGTGCCGCAGACGAAGAGCCAGACGCGCTCAGATTGAGAGAAGATTCGTTCGCTCCGCCAGCGTCACTCTCCTTCCTCTTTGCCGTCATCGCCGTCGCGTTCTGCGCCTTCTTCGTGTTGAGCGCCTCCATCTTCTTAACGAGCTCGAGCTGCTCCTTCGTCAACCGGATGCCCGCCGTCTCTTTCGTGCGGTCGATCGTGTCCAGCTCTTTCTTCAGCTTGTGTTGGTCCGAAGCGTACGAATTGATCACGTTCACTTCCGAGCCACGCCGATACTTTGGCAACTCCTTCGAGTCCGCCACAAGCGGCTGCATCTCCTCATTCTCCATCTCTTCCGCTCGCCGCCGCTACTGCGGCCACCAATGCCCCCCGCAGCAGCCGAAACAGAGTTTGCGGGCCCGCCTTAAGCTCCCGGAGAGCTTTCGTCGCCCCGCAGCACCATGACCGCGTGCGCGCCGAAACGGTTTAGCGAGCCCCCCCTTCGACACCACAACCCGTCGGATGCCGCTGATGGAGTTCAGTTTTCGCAACGCAAAGTCTCGCGGGATAAAACGAGAGCGGTGTCGTGTAGAAATGGACGGGAAATGAGCTTTTGTGAGGCGAAGAGCATGGGGCTACCCCTGGGTGAAGACAGATAGTGTCCACGACAGGCGTTGCCATGCCGCTGCTTGAACTGGGTGCGGCAACGCTGATTTGAGAAGGGTCAAAAGTTTGCAAAAATTACAGGCGTTCTCAAATCAAATTTGGGCGTCCATTGTCCTTTGGACAGTTTCGCCACTCACGCCCCGGATGCAAATTTGGGCCAGCCTAACACACTATAAGGCGATCCTTCCGTGTGTGTGGACGTGCGGTTTTTACGGCACAAAAACAAAGGTTTATAGGCCGGGGGGCGAGAAAGGAGTGAGAGCGAAGCGAAAGAAAGACTACGGCAAACGAATGACGAACGCAAAAATGAAGCGGCGACTAAATTCACGACGCAAAGGATGAGGCATCTACACGACTTCCTCCTCGAGTTCAAAGTCGTCGACCGCGGCAAAATGAGCGCGCATCTCGGCCATTTGGCTCTCCAGTTGCACGTTGAGCTCCTTCAGATTACAAATTCAATAAATGAAATGGTTAGAAACAAGGATGCAGTGCCACATCGGCGCACCACAATTCGAGCACCGACACTGTGCCGGGCAACTCACCCGCTTCACTTCCTGTATCCTGGGCCTCTTCCGGACTCCGCTGCGGCTCAGCGCGCTCGTGTCGGATCCCACGGCGGACACAAACGACGCCTGCGTGTCGGGCTCGTCTTTGGGTGCGCGTCCCACAACCGGCGAACCGACGGCGGGTGATGCAAACCGCTCCTGAAGCGAGCTCGCGTTGGACGATCCGGCGCTAGGCGTCGACTGGAACGGCGAACTCGCGGGGAGCGACGCGGCAAAAGATACGTTGGGCGAGACGACGGCCCTGGAGGGCGTAGAAAGCGCCGCTTCGGGCTTCTTCTCTGCGCGCCTCGCCCGTTTCGGCCGCGCAGGCCCGACGTCTTGGGTGCTCAGGGCAAAGGGATCATCGACGTCCGAGAGGTTGTCCCGCTCGCGCTTCACGCTTTGCCGCGCAGCGCCTTCGCGCTTGATGGACTCCCTCACCGCAGCCTTTGCGTCCTTCTTGCCACGCACCGTAGCTTTCTTCGCCGGCGATGACTCGTCGAACTCAGAGCCCGAGGAAGCCGGCGACGACACCGAATCCGAGGAAGAATTTTGCCGCTCTGAAGCAGGCGCCTTCACAGTCGCAGCCGCCTTCCCCGCAGCACGCCTCGGCCTGTTTGCCGCGAGCGACTCGTTCTCCTTCTGTTTGGGCGCATCATCCACTTGCATGGTCGCTTCCATCGGGGTCTCTCGATGGGTTGCGCGAGCCCTTAGTTGGCGACGGGTCGCCATCGCAAAGCAAAGAGAGAGCCGAAACCGAAGTCGCCGCTCGCAAGAACTCTCCTCGAGCACCTTATAATGCGGTGTACACCGAAAATTTAGGGTGGATTGAATGAAGCGTTGCAATTCGAAAGAAGTGGGAAGATGTGAAGAGAAATGAGATTGGAAAAGGCCGAGTTTGAGGGTGAGAGTTTTTGAACACGAACCAAGGCACACACAATAACAGTCGCACAAATGGATGTCTTCTTCGCCGATGAGACCGACGTGCGTCGTCTTCATTAGCCGGCTTGTCCCCGTGCACCCGACACTTGGCATTTCCACCCAATTTTTGCAACAATTTCAATTTGTGGAGTCCCGGCCGACTGACCAAATTTGGAATTTCCCGCCACTTCAAAGCCGGGCGCGCCGTGTTCTAACCCTCACCTACATTGCGTCAACGGACAAGCGTCAGCACGTGCAGTAAAAGTGCCGAATCGTCAGATTCCAACATGTGCAACCACACGCACATTCTGCCAAGCGAGATGCTGTGAATGTTTCGCGCCGGTGCTGTGTATGCGAATGTCCCGCTGGTCGCCGTGGTTGGCGCCACGGGCACGGGCAAGTCCAAACTGGCCATCGACCTCGCGCTTGCGGTCGGTGGAGAGATCATCAACGCCGATGCCGTTCAAGTGAGTGAGCTATGTTTACGTGTGCGCTGTGTGGTGCTGTATAGGAGACTGTGGCATATTAGGGGTCACAGTGAATTGCTGACATCTTCGATTCATTGTGTAGATGTATAAGGGCCTCGACATTGCCACGAACAAAGTGACGCCGGAAGAGGCGCAGGGCGTGCCCCACCATCTGCTCGGATTCGCCGACCCGTTTTCCGAGCTGATCGTCAGCGACTTTTCGCGCCTTGCCACCAAAAAGATATCCGTCCAATTGCTTGTCCGCGCTAGTGTTCGGATTGCGATGCAAATCCCACACATTTTGCGACTTCCCTTGACGCATCTTACGTCCTTGAGATTCACGACAGAGGGCGCGTGCCCATTCTCGTCGGCGGTACAAACTACTATATCCAGTCGGTCGTGTGGGACACCCTTCTTGAACCCGACTGCGACGACGAAGGTGCTGCGGAAAACGACGTCGGCGGCGAGCACGATGGTGTGGTCGACATGGGCCTCACCGCGCCCCAACTTCACGCACAGCTGGCAGAAGTCGATCCTGCCATGGCTCGCGTCCTTCACCCCAATGATCTTCGCAAGATTCGCCGCAGTCTCGAGGTGTATCACGCGTGGGGGCGACCTCACTCGTCGCTCCTTGCCGAGCAGGGCAATACGGCGGCTCGTACGCGTTTCCCTCGCACGCTGTTCTTGTGGGTCGACTGCGCATTGGACGTCTTATATCCGCGTCTGAATGCGCGTGTGGACACGATGGTGCAGCGCGGATTGCTTGCGGAATTGCGCGCACACGCACGCGCCTGGCGAGCGAACGTGAGCGCGACGTCGGGGCCGTCGAGCGCATCGAGTGAGTTGCCGAACTTCACGCACGGCGCCTTGCAGACGATCGGTTTCAAAGAATTTCGCGACGTCGTGTTCCGTGCGGATACCGAAGCGGACGAGGCGCAGAGTGCGGCACGCGACGAGACGAGCGTGAGTGAGGGGATCGAAGCGACCAAGACGGCGACGCGCCGCTACGCGAAAAGACAGGTTTCCTGGTTGCGCCTGCAGCTGTGCAAACGAATAGCAGCGGCGTCGTCGTCAAAAGCGCCCACGGACGGGGCGGGTGGCATCGAGCACCGTCCAATTCTGCGTCGCGTGGATGCGTCGGATCTGTCGCGGTGGGAGAGCATACGGGACACTGCGACGGCCATCGCGCGCGCGTTTGTCGCCGGGGATACGTCCAACGTATTGCTGCGCGATGAGTCACCCGCTATTGTGTCGACACCGGACGACCCCGCCGCGCACGCTGAGCGAAGGGCGGCGCGCACCTGCGAACGATGCCCCGGTAAAATTCTCATGGGAGAGAAGGAGTGGCTCGATCACGTGAAATCAAAGGGGCACAGGCGATCGAACAAGCGGAGGCCGCCGCCGGAAGAATCGCCCAGCGAGGGTGACGCCGAGAAGCGGAGAGCGATCGAGAAAGAAGGCGGCGTCGTCGCTCGCAGTGGAACGGACGAGTGAACTCCCGAGGCCCTTTGGTCGATATTGGCACCGCCTTCTATCGCGTGACGGAGTGCGCCTGCAACTCCCTCGCTGGAACAACGCATGTATTGCCATTCCCCTCACTTTTGGTCGGGCGGGACGTAATACTTTGCGAAAAGGCTGTCCGGGTTCGACATTGCCTTGAACTCGAGATTGTTGCCGCTGGGGTCCTTGAAGAACATGGTCCACTGCTCGCCGGGCTTGCCCTGGAAGCGCAAGTGGGGCTCGATGATGAACTTGACGCCGTGCGATCGCAACCGCGCCGCAAACTGGTGGAAGTCGTCGACGGTCATGGCGAGCCCAAAGTGTGGCACGGGCACTTCGTCGCCATCTGGGAACCACAGCGATGGAAGTAAAAATATCAGTTATGAGATGTGAAACTGTCTGTGTGTGTCTCTGTGTGTGTGTGTGTGTGTGTGTGTGTGTGTGTGTGTGCGTGTGTGTGTGTGTGTGTGTGTGTGTGTGTGTGCGTGTGTGCGTGCGTGTGTGTGTCTAACACACCGACAGGGTTGAAGTGATCCATGCCGCGGTATGTGTCGGCAACCAGATGGCACACAATCTGATGTCCTCGCAGGCTATAGTCGACCCATTTTGCGGACGAGCGCCCCTCTTCGAGTCCAAGGATGCCGCCGTAAAATCGCCTACACAGACACGTACAATCAGCACACTGGGACAGCGCACAATGTCAAGACGAGGAAATCAAGGGTTAAAAAAACGCTCACTTTGCCTCCTCGAGCGAGTGCACGGGGAACGCAAGGTGGAAGGGCGGCATCTTTGCGACCGGCTGTGCCTGCGTGGCGAGCATGCGCCACTGGCAAGACACGGGGCCCAGCCGTGCTATGGACGTGCGCAACATTCTACAGTACAGCGTCACACTGAGAGAAGATGCGAGAAACGCACAAGATAGACAACAGGTCGAGAGAAAGAAATGCTTGAACAGTTGAGGCGAACAGCAGGTCGAAACAAAAGTGGCTTTGGCCAGAGTGTGGCTCAATGATCACGTCAGGTCATGTCCACAATGGTCATACAGTGTGTACGGCATAATCATTCTATCACTGTAGATAAATTCCGGGGTAGATATAAACAGAAAAATCAGTGACGTCAGGGGCGAAAGTTCCACGGCAGGGATTTAATGTGATAAGCGTCGAATTTCGCGTCAAAAACTCATACCATTCAATTTAATATCGCGCACAATTTTTGCAGAGTTCGTACTCTCAAAATTTAGAGGCACCTCACACGCAAGGTCGTCCGAACCGAGTCGCACCTCTTGGCGTGTGCGGCCCTCATTGCTGTGTGTCACAAAGAGAGTGCGTAGCGTGCGTATCTCACGCGCACACATGCACCTTCTGGAAAGTCAGCTCTGAGCGAGAGAGACACTCGCTTGGTGGTCGTTCTGTTCGTCCGTGTGTCACCCTAATCGTGTGACGGTAGTCCACTTCGTCATATTGGGGGCTTTTTTGTGCAAAGTTCTGGCCGGCGCCCTATTGCATGGCGCAGTAGATGACTCTGCGCGTGCCTCTATCGGCACTAGTTCCCCTCTCGCTGCTGCTTGCTGGCTGCTGCCTTCTCCTCGACCTGTCCCGCCTCCTCTTGCCTCCAGACGGTGCCGTTGCGCTCAGCGGAGAAGTCGAGCCCGTGGACCCACGAAGTCGATGGATTGAAGGTGCGTTCTTGTTGTGGGGTGTGAGGGAAGTCAGTCGTTATATATCTCATTTTTGCTAAGAAGTCCATCGCTGTCTGTTGTCACATATAGTTTGTTCCAAACTTAATCGCTTCCCACTCTGCACGCGCAGCAAGTTTTGCGGCCGCGCGTCGTGACTCCATTGCATTTGCCGGAAGCGGGAAGGGCGCGACAATGCCCAACGAAGCGGACGGCGACGTGGGCATGGTCCCCGTCGCCCTGTACGATGTGGACCGCGACGACACTGACAGGCGGCCGCTGTCCGACACCGAGTCTGCCGATGCCCCGAAGCGTAAGCGACGCAACACGGACTTGCAGGGGCGGCCGCCGGAAGGGCTAAGTGCGCCGACAGACGCCTCGGTCAAGGGACAGTCGGTGAGTGTTTCAGTTGCGCACGGCTGTGGGTTGTACGCGCCGTTGGTGGTGGGAGGGCCTAATGGACTCTGGCGCAGTTCCACACGACGTCCCGCGAGCTGGTCGCCGGCACGATGGTCTCTTCGTATGTGCTCGTCAAGAAGCTCAGGGACCTGGGTGGGTGCAGGTGCAGAGTCTCGCTTGGGTCGGCAGCTTGTGTCGCATTACGCTTCGAGTGGCGTATCGGCCACTGTTTTAATAGAGATGCGGGCCGCTCATGTCTCTCACTCGCGCAGGCGTGGATGACGTGGCGGGCGCAACTGCGCACATCGAGTACGTGGTGAACAAGGACTCTCCGAACTCCCCGCCCCTCGGGTACAGCGCGCCGCTGTGGCCTGCGCAGTACGGCGCCATTCCCATGCACTTTGGCGGGCTGCTTGCGCCGTCGTCCCCCTCCGACGACGCCTTCGAATTCGACATCGGAGAGTACGCCGACGATATTCGCGAGGAAATGCACGGCATTCCGGCGACGCCGGGCGAGCAGAATGCCGTCGACATTGTCGCCTGTCGGCCGGGAGAGGGGAAGAGCGAGGACGGCGGCGACTGCCTTCCCGCGCTGGAGGCCACCCTCGCCACGAGCCCCACCACCGTGACCGTGCGGCGGCAGTCGGGGCCTGTTGTGCCGCAGAAGCGCAAGTACCGCCTGAGGGAGAAGTTTGCCAAGGGCGCATATGGAGAGGTCCGTGTCGCACATTATCTCTCTTGCATACTCATTCACGTTGAGCGCTCGGACTGCGCCCTAACGCTGAAATTGCATGTGTGTTGCGTGTGCAGGTGTGGCGCGCCGTGCGGCCTGGGGACGGCGGCCACTACATACTGAAGCGCATGTTCGTGGAGAAGGGCAACGACGTGCGCATGAGTGGCATGCGCGAAATTCACTACGGGCGCAAGCTGCACGGCCTCGCTCACATTGCGCGGTTCGTTGAGTACTTTGAGGGCGGCGGTTCGGACGCCGGCACTGAACTGTGGCTCGTCTTCCACGACGAGGGCATTGCGCTGCACGGCTTTCTCTACTCGCGCATCGACGACGGGGCTTTTGCGCGCGTCGAACGGAGCGCGTTTTGGCACCGTCTCAAGACGGACCCGAACGGACCGAATGTCATGAAGGTGGGACGGCGAAAGAGACCATGCGAGACTGGTCACATGTGTCGAGCGCAACTCAATACCTCAATTGCAACTCGTGCGAGAACTACGCGTATGCGCGCATGGTGTGACGGACAGTTTGGGTGAACGCGTGCCATATTAACCGGTTCTCTTGCCGCTGTGTGTGCAGGCGATCATGCGCCAACTCCTCTCCGGCATTGCGGTTTGCCACGAGCACAACGTCACGCACAGGGACATCAAGCCGGAGAACCTCATCCTCTCCTATGTGGTGCGTTGCGCGCGCGTTCGCCCCTCGCCGTGGGCACCCTCGCTTCCCTGGTCGGCTGTTCTCTCTGCGTTTGAACGCTTGTGTTTCTTGTCGTTGCCGAAATTGATTTTATCTTGCACTACATACAACAGAACGAGCGCCCGGAGGTGATGCTCGCGGATTTCGGCAGCGCCGTCGAGAAAGTGGGCTATACCGCACTCTCACCGAATTCCTTTGTGCCACACCCCCATGTGTAGGCGCTTCCGTCCTCAACTTCGTTCTCTTAATGTGGTAGCGCTTCTCTCAAGGTCACGTTCGTGCACTGTTGTGTTCGTAGGATTTCCACGGCCACTTGTACCCGCCCGAGGGTCCGACGAAGGACGAGGCGACGCTGGATTACGCGCCGCCCGAAGTGACGTTCAGCGTGCTGCCGTTTGACGGGGAGCGTCCCGAGTCGTACGACATCTGGTCGGCGGGAATTGTGTTCATGTGAGTGGTGCGGCGCCTGTTTGTCCCCCTGTTTTTGATTTCTATGCTGCAGCTTTCTGTGTGACGAGCAGCGTGGACTGTTAGTAGTCGTCCTACGGGTGTGCGCCTTCACGGCACGCAGTCGTCTAAGTTGGCGTTGATGCGAATTGGTTTTCGTTTGAACACGTGGCCGACCACTGTCCGCGGACATGTAGCATGTACCGCAACGCTTCTCATGTCTCCCTCTCTCTCTCTCTCTCTTGTGCGTTCGTAAAGGGAGATGATTCTCGGGACGCCCAAGGTGTTCACGATCGACGAGCGCGCGCGTGCGCGAATCGACCTCCACCTGCACGACAAGAGCGATGACGTCAAAGAGGCGGCGTACAAGTTCAAGGCCATGCAGCAGTGAGTGAAGTGCGCGACGACACGCGTTGTGGGCGAGAATTTCGTTCTTGTGCTCATGCGGTTTTGCACCCGCAGGTATTGTCTGTACCCTCCGAATGGCGAGACAACCGTTGAGGAGGAATCGCTGTCGGACATGCTGGGGACTTCGGTGATGAAGGCGAAGGTGGGCACCCGTGCGTGCATGCGGCCGTGTGACACATCGCAGTGTATGAATAATCCGTTTCCTTCGTATCTTGCAGTGCACAAAGGACACGTTTTACGAAATTCTCAAAAAGAACGATCCCCTCGGCCTTGGCCTGGAGGACCCCATGGGCGTCGATTTGCTAAAGGTTCGTGTGTTGTTTTTTTTTTTTTTTTTTTTTTTTTTTTTTTTTTTTTTTTTTTTTTTGTGTGTGTGTGTGTGTGTGTGTGTGTGTGTGTGTGTGTGTGTGTGTGTGTGTGTGTGTGTAGAGTAAATGTATATATGCGCAGCGTACTAACCGATACAATGCGCAGCGACTGCTCTCCTTCAATGCAGCCGACCGAATCCGCGCCCGCGAGAGCCTCACGCACGCGTACTTCACGCGTGACGACGGCGAGCCCTACAAATGTCCCTCGTGTGGCCGCGAGTTTGCACTGGGAACACACTTTGCCAAGCACTTGGCGACCGAGCACGGCCACCGATAGCACGTCCAAAGTGAGAGGGAGTGCTCTGCGTTTGTTCGATTGCGCTGCGTGCATTTGCTGTAAAGAAGTCGCTTCATATTTTAGCTGAACGCTGTCGATAGTGCTGTATTCGGCACTGTTAGTAGAGGCCCGCGCACAAGTAGAGGCGGTCCCGAATGTGTTGTTGGCCTAGGGTCCCTTCCCGTGTCCCCGCCCACGACCACCACGACCGCCCCGCCGCCCTTGACCACCCCTCAGCGCTTGAACATCGCCGGGATTGCACAACTGTGCGTGGCCGGAGGCGATGAGGTCGTGGAGCACCTGCAGCATCCACGGCGAGTCCCTGCCGCGACCAATCGATGCGCAGGATTAGAGGTCGCGAGAACTGAGTTTCAATTGGTAGATACAGCGCCACACGCTCGTCGAGAATCAGTTGCTGCCTTCGGAGCGCATCGAATGCCTCCTGCTCGACACTGAGGAGTCCACCGATCAACAACTGCCGCCGTGTGAAGCACCCAGACAGTTACATACATCAGATGTCAATGTCTTGAATCAGCGTGCATTCACACACTAAAAACACATTGCTGTTGAAAACCCAACTGCGCTTTCCACAGTGGCCGCTGAGACTACATGCGGTGAGAATGCCATCGTCGGTTTTGAGCATGCCGGACCCAACTGCGCTGCGCTATTTAATATGCTTTCGACCGGATATCTGTATATGTGCCCGCCAGCGATGGATTTCGGCCCATTGTCCTTTGGTCTTTCGGCAGTGTCCGTCAAGGGGTACTGTACCCCGCCCTGGTGGGTATCAACGGTACCTAGTCAGTGCACAAACAACAAGGCCGGGCAACTCTGGCAAAACTCCGAGTGTGTATTCCGGCCCTTTCGTTACTCAGCAGATTCAGACTCCTCCACATCAAACGCCTCAATGCAGCTGCCGTTTTCGTCGAAGGCGAGCAGCGTTCGTGACGTAGTGACGTCGTCGCTCTCTCCGTCGAGTTCGATGTTGATGTGCGCTTGAGGTGCTGGCGCCGGCGCTTGTTGCAGCTCGAATGAATTCTCGATATTGGCGTACCGATTTCTGGCCCGACGCCGATGCCAGCAGAAAATCCCGATCGCCACGGCAGCAAGCGTTATGACGCCGCCAACGACACTGCCGATGATCACCACAGTCGCAGTGGTATGAGCCAGGCTCTTGATATACCCCGCCGAGATGCAGAACTGCCCCGAGCCTTCGCCAGTAAAGCAGAGCATATCGCATGCATCGCCTCCAAAACCTGCCGGACAATCTCGGCAGACACCGGTAACGTGGTCGCACGCATTGTTGCACTCGCACACGAAGGCACAGTTCAGCCCGTACGTAAAGTCTGCGCACGGTTGGTCGCAAAGATCGCCAGAGAACCCCGGCGGACACAAGCACTCGCCGGACACCTTGTCGCAGGTCGTACCCGACGGACAGTGGCAGATACCCGCGCAGTCCTGCCCAAAGCGCCCCCTGCCGCACTCGAACTCGCAGTGGTCGCCACGGAAGCCCGGCCCACACAGGCACTGGCCATCCACAGGGTCGCACCCAAACGTTCCATTTCTGCAGTTGCACGACGACGCGCAGTCGACCCCAAATGTACCCCACCCGCACTGAATCTGGCACCAAGCACCCATACGGCCCGCAGGACAGTTGCAGCGACCCGTCACCCTATCGCAGCCCCAAGGCGAACATAGACAGAGCGATGTGCACCCGGGCCCATATCTCCCGGTCGGACACGCATAACCGCACAAGGACCCGTACCAGCCGGGGGGACAGTCGCACGATGAGCCCGCAACACACGTGCCCCCATTCTGACACGGGCAAGGAACCACACATACATCCCCATGCATGTCACAGCGGGTGCTACACGTCGCGTCCGTCCAGCCCGCCACGCAAGTGCATGTGCCATTCACGGGGTTGCAGGAGCCCCCATTCTCGCATTTACACGAGCCGGCGCAATCCTGCCCGTACGACCCTGAAGGGCACGGTGTTGCGCAGTCGGAGCCAATCCAGCCTGGCGGGCACAGACAGCGACCGGTTGTGATGTCGCAATGTGCGGCGGGAGGGCACGAGCAAATGCACGCGCCGTATACGGGGTCACAAGCCCCGCCGTTTTGGCACCTGCACAACATCGCGCAATCCTTCCCGTATGAGCCCGCAGGGCACGGCGCCGTGCAGTTGGGGCCAGCCCACCCGGGCGGACACAGACAGCGACCAGAGTCCGCATCGCAGGGTATCGTGGGCGGGCACGTGCAGTTGAAGGCACAGTATGACCCGTAAGTTCCCGTCGAACACGGAATGTCGCACATTGTGCCCATGTAGCCGCGAACGCTCGAGCAGTTGCAAGCGCCAGTGACCCCATCGCAAGGGGCATTGTTCTTGCATGGGCACTTGAATGCACAGCGGGGACCAAAGCTGCCGTGGTTGCACGGCCTGTCGCAGCTTAGGCCCGACCAGCCAGCCTCACAGAAACACGATTCGCAAGTGCCGGCGATGCAGTGGGACTCGGCACTGCCGCAAGAGTACCAGCCCGCGCCGGGGTTATGCCTGACGTCACTGCAATTTGTATGACGGGAAGTCTCGTCAGAGGTCAATGAACACTTGGCGAGCGGCAATGCGGGTCTCCGTTCAGAGCAGCATTCCCAAACGACAGTCGCAACTTACATGTCGTACGCCGCTGTCAAGTTTGCAAACGTGGACGGCGGAAGAAATTGAATGTAGTTGTAGGAGAGGTCCCTGCCGTGGATTGCGCCGTGACGGGAAGTATCAGTCTAATGTATACGTATTGGTAATGGAATGATAGGTTGAACGGCTTGATGTGTGATCCGGCAACTGAACGCATGGTGAGGCTAGGGCATACAGTAATAATTCCAGTCCATGCATGGGAAGTCCGACGACTGAATACTTACAGCTCTTGGAGGCAAGTGGCATTCAAGCCACTGAAAATACCAACTGGCAGCGAGATTATGCTGTTGAATGAGAGAATCCTGCGGGACGACACACGGGTCAGGAATGCAAGGAGCATGACTGAACCACCACAATAATGGCCCCGGTGATACTGCCGAAGGAATGGCGCACTCATAGCTCAGCGTATTAGAGGCGAAGCCACATGTCACAAGTGCATAAACACAACTACGATTCTGACACGTACAGCTTGCGAAGGGACCGCAGATCGCAGCAGAAGGCACGGGGCGACAGCGTCTCGATCTTGTTGTGATCGAGATACCTATTGTTGGCCGACATACCACGGCAGGCAAGAAAAGAGGCCACGTCAGATTGTCGCATGGGCATCAACATACAAAGAACTCAACAGAAGCACTTCAGAACATTAACATCGTTACCCACAGCCTATCAAGCGACGTCATATGAGCGAACACGCCGTCCTCCAGATTTTTGAGAGCATTGGACGTGAGATCCCTGCGACATACACAGTATTATACACAAGAACATCAGCGCTCAGTGCATTCAGTTGGCCGCCGTGACGGCTCCAAATCAGGGAACTGGAGCTACTACAGAACTGATGGAAGGGCGCATGCGTGAGGCAGTTTGCAACAAGTGAAGTATAGGGATCAACGCCGCAACGTACAGCATCTCGAGCGACATCAGATCGCTGAAGAGCCCGGGTGACAGCGCCTGGATCACGTTGGCCGCGAGACGCCTGTTTAGCGACGGAGTGGCAAAACGCGAAACCGTTGCGTTAGATTGGAATTATTATGCCGGTCAAACTCAACGCAGCACTAAATTTGGGGCACATTCAACACCGTCACCCACAGCCTCGAAAGTGAAGTCATATCCGCGAATACGCCGTTCTCCAGGTATGTGAGCGTATTGGACGTGAAATCCCTGCAACATGCGCACAAGTATGCTCATTCAGCACCTGACTGACCGAATGCAGTCAGTCACGGAGAATTGGAAAAAAATGTGCTCAGCCCGACCCACAGAAACTCCAGTGCCGTGAGATTCTTGAACACCCCGGAAGCGAGGGATGTGAGGACGTTGTTGGAAAGGTCACTGCGAACGGCAACAGCGATTTGCCATCAGTTGTTATCCTTCAGTATCTAAAATCGCACAATCTCAAGTGCATGCACCCACTGAACCCACATGGAATTCAAGTTTGGAAGGTTTTCGAAGGCACTCGGCTGAATCGTCGACACATTGCAGTAAGCCAGGGACCTGTGATTGAATTCAGTTAATGTCTGTGTGAAACTGACGGTCACGACCACTTTGCATTACGGCGAAGGATGCAAGTTTCAGCAAACTTACAGTGCATAAAGTGAGGGAAGGTTACGAAACGTCCCAGAAACGAGCACTCCAATGTTGTTGCGCCTCAGATCGCTGCTCGTTGCAACATGCACAAGCATAAGGCACGTCTCTCAGCGTCAGATTGTGGGGTCCCAAGTCAATCAGCATCTTCGCACGTGTACATACACTGACGCCAGCCTCGGCAGCTTGTCGAACGCAGAAGAAGAGATTTGCGAGAGCTTGTTGTCGCTCAAATCCCTTCGTGATGCAAACAAGTCAGTGCACGGCATCAAAAATCGCCCTCAAAAGGCACTGGCCCCACACCGAATGATCCAACTCAGTCTCCCCCACAAGAGTGACAGCAACTCACAGAGAACGAAGATTGTCTAAACCGGCAAAGCTGTCGCCATCAATCGCAGTGAGTATGTTGCCGCCAAGGTTCCTGCCGGTGCGTGAAATTAACGTGACGGGGTATATCAACCTCCAGCGGAATCCACTGAACACGGCCTAATAATTCCGTACAATTACAATTCACGCACTACCACAACTACTTACAGGGTGTCCAGGGCTTTCAATTGAGCGAAGAGGCCCTTTGGCAAAGTAGAAATCCCGTTTCTCCACAAGTCGCTGTAAAACATAAAGGGTACGTTAATGTCACACTAGCGCCTCGTGGCCTGAAGTTGGCACATTACAAACGCCGGCGTTCTCTCCACCATTTCCAAAAAAACAGCCACCCACAGCTCGGCCAGGCCAGTCAAGCCGTTGAGGGCGTTTTGGTCCATGGCAGACATGTTGCACCACGAAATTTCTCTGCACAAAAAATCAGTGTGTGAGTGACCGCATGTTATGCAATCTATATGGCAAGTGCACCGTTTCAATGTAGCACCCACAGCGTGTGCAACCCAGTCAAGTCATGAAACAGCGCTTCTCGAAGGTACGGAATATTCACGGACGAGATGTATCTGCGTCGTGGCAAGTGCAATACACGAGTACGTATCAGTCATCAATCAACGATGCATGCACCACCAGCCATCATTACATTTCGCAAGTCAAACCTACATGGCACGTATGGAAGTGAGGTTGGTGAACGCCATCGGCTCAAAGGTGGCAACTGGCGAGGTGGGACTGACGCCATAGTAGTAGTCTTCGGGATTGATGACTCTACGTACGGGTCAGTGACAGTGTGGGCGAAATCAGTCAGTGTCCAGTCGACAGATCTAGAACTAACCATACAATGACGGATGCACAAATTTTAAACGCAGTTACTGTACGCACATAGTTTCAAGCTTTGGAAGGTGGGCGAAGGCACCCGAGCGGACGAACGTGAGGTTTTTCCCTTTGAGATATCTAAGCAAGAACAGGACCAGTCGTCAGTTACATATCGCACGTGACGGCCACTAAGCTACAGAAAGTGTCAGTGCACACAATGCATACATGACAATATCTCGCCCTGCTTGGCCACACGTACATCGATTTCAGGTTGGAGAGGCCTTGAATGGCGCCGCCCTCGATGACGGACACATCCCCAAACGAGCTGCAAAAAAAGAACGGAAAAATAGGGCCCATGCATATGAACTCGGCTCAGACACCTTGCCTGAAATTGAATGCAAACGAGCACAACAGCGAACTGAACGCAAGACAGCAATACCAGGCCTTATCTTTCAAAGGCCATGACACGCGGCCGAAAGTTACTTGTCGCTGACACTCACAGAGTCTCGATATTTGTGAGGTTGACAAAGGCGCCAGACTCAATCGTGACAACAGACGGGCCGAATTTCCTGGGAAGTGCACAGGCGGTTATTGTCAACGCCACCGACGAATTCAACACAATTGTCAGTTACAACAGACATGCGGAAAACGACGCGTGAATTACAATGATTCGAGGCGGGGCAGATCCACGAAGGCGCCCGAGCGGATGGTAGTCAGAGCCACATTCGAAAGATCGCTGCACACAAGCCGGCCGTATCAGAAACGCAGGATATTTTTGGCCGCCAAAGTGAGCATGTCGTATATATTCTCTCTCAGTCTCTCTCTCGCTCTCTCTCTCTCTCTCTCTCTCTCTCTCTCTCTCTCTCTCTCTCTCTCTCTCTCTCTCTGTGTGTGTGTGTGTGTGCAGTGTGTGTGTGTGTGTGTGTGTAGAGTGTGTGTGTGTGTGTGTGTGTGTGTGTGTGTGTGTGTGTGTGTGTGTGTGTGTGTGTGTGTGTGTGTGTGTGTGTGTGTGTGTGTGTGTGTGTGTGTGTGTGTGTGTGTGTGTTTGTGTGTGTGCGGCTGAGAAAAAGCCCACATTGACCGGAGGCTGCCAAAATCGGCAAAGGTGCCAGGCTCGATAATCGCGAGTTTGGTGTTGGAAAGTCCTCTGCAATGAAACAACGAGGGACGGTTTTCAGTGACAACGCGCGACACAGTCCACAGACTTAATTGCACAAACGGACGAAGTATGCAAACTTACATCGTGCGGAGACTCGGCAGGTTCATAAGAGCTCCGACGCGCAGTGTCGCAATAGGGTTCGTTCCAAGGGAGCTATCGCCGAACGTGGTCGTCAATGGTGCAGATCCAATTACACGAGCGGAGCCTACAGAAGACCGTAATATGATTGCAGAAGACCACTCACAGGCTTGCAAGGGAGGGAAGGTTTGTGAATGTTCCGGTGTCGATCGCCGTCAGCTGATTGTTGCTCAAATCGCTGCGTATTGAGGGAAGGAGAAATAAGGAGAGGTCAGACGGTGGGGACAATTGATGAGACAGACGAGCGAGAGCAAACGAAACAGCAACTGCTACAGAATGCCGCGGCATTGATAAATTACGTACGAAGAGCCAGCCATTCAACCCACACAGACCACTGAGGAGACCACTCACAGGCTTGCAAGGGAGGGAAGGTTTGCGAATGCTCCCGTGCCGATCGCCGTCAGCTTATTGCCGCTTAAATCGCTGCGTACCATCGACGCATTCATCGGTATACGCGATAGGTTCGGGGCAGACGAGGGAGAGCAAAAAAAGGCAATCGAATGCATTGATAAGCTCAACCCATTCCGCAGAAACAGGGTTCATTTCTGTCAAATGGTTACCAATGGTTGCAATCCAATTACGTACGAAGAGCCAGCCATTCAGTTCAACCCACACAGACCACTGAGGAGACCACTCACACGCTTGCAAGGGAGGGAAGGTTTGCGAATGTTCCCATGCCGATCGCCGTCAGCTTATTGTCGCGTAAATAGCTGCGTACCATCGAGGCAAGGAGAGATTAATCGGTATAATCGATGTCAGTAATAGAGAGACGAGGGAGAGCAAGAGAAAATGCAGATGCACGAGTCACATCGGAAATTATTACAATAACGGAGTGCATTCGGACAAACACACATGACTCACAGACATCGGAAATTATCAGGGGAAACCGGGAAGGTCACGCATGTCGAATGACGATCCCATTTCCTCCATACTCCATAGTACATTTTTGTACGGACACACGACATACTTAGTACACTACGAAATATTCAAAGTGGTCAAAGCCCACTCATTTGTTAGCGACCCACATGTTGGCAAGGTTGGGAAGATTCTCGAAAGCCCCTATTGTGGAGATTGCGTTTTCGCTTAGCCATCTGCAAATGGTTAAGGACAGGCGTGAGCATTCGCTCTCAAATTGCAGTGCCGGCGCCGGTTAGCGGTCGTGACTGGCGAAACCTTACACTGAATTTAGGGAGGGCATGTCGACAAACAACCCCGTCGGAAGACTCGTCAGACTGGTCCACCGCAAATCTCTGCGATCAAACAAAAAATAGCTCATTAACTAAAGCACCTCACGACATTCCATGGCAATTAAAGTCGGCCGAATTACCCACATCTCAGTCAGCGACGTGACATTCTGGAAGGCACCAGGAGCAATGTCGATCAGGTTGCACCATGCTTGGTCGCTGTGCAGCGAAAAATGACACTCTCCCAGGGTTAGCGAGAATCGATGGAAAGTTCAGAGGCAATGGAACACAACATCCGTTCCGAACGGTGAAGTGCATCTTCACATCAGATATTAAAGCGACAATCGATGAAAACATCAGAGCTGGCGTAACATACATTATTTTAAGCGCCGGAAGGTTCCGAAATGCTCCTGGAGCGATGGTCGCACGGTTGTGGCTGTTGGTCATGCTTCTGCAGTGGCAACACCGGAATGGTGGCACGTCAGATCGCGTCAAAAAACCACGAAAACTGACCGCCGGTTTGCGCGCTGTTACGCACATCTCATCCAACGAAGGGAGGCCATCAAATGCGCCGGAAGCAATGAGCGAGATGTTCCGCCCAAACGATCTGCAAGAGCAAGGGGTCCGTGTCAGTGTGAGATGCTGTTCCCTTTGAGAAGACAGCCACGACAACCGCGTGCACGAGCACTGATTGACGTACATGTATGTGAGCGATGGTAGCTCAACGAGCACCCCTGCCTCCATGGAACTGAGAGGATTGTAGCTCATATACCTGCGATTGCCAAAACGGTTTTTTTTTTCATCCATACTACGAAATCGGACAGCATGCAGTGACTTACTGTACAGTAGTCACTCGACGGTCGTCACATTCTGAGTGACTTACATCGATTCTAAGCTCGAAAGTCCTGCAAAGGCGCCGGGAGATATGCTCGCGATACCGCTGTCAATTAAAAAGCTGCGTTGTTGTGAAAAGAATGTACGTTTTAACGACATGAATGAAAGAGAGAGAGAGAGAGAGAGAGAGACTGAAAGAGAGAGAGAGAGAGAGAGAGAGAGAAGAGAGAGAGAGACTGAGAGAGAGAGAGAGAGAGAGAGAGAGAGAGAGAGACCACGCACTCCCAACAGCAACGCACATTTTTCTCACAGTCGAAAGCCCGGCGAACGAATTCGCCTGCAATGACGAAATCGAGTTGCCGCTTAAGTACCTGCGGACAATTGTAGCCTGGTTACCTGTTGCCGTGCCCATACACATGCACAGATATTACTTACAGGGTCAAAAGAGAGCTAAGATCGCCAAAGACTCCAGGAGGGATGGCGGTAAGGTGGTTGTCTCGGAGATCCCTGCCGACGAAACAGCAGCACACGTCAAGCAAGTGTCGTGCCTGTCATTCTGCAGCCAGTCGAGAGAACGTGCTGTACTCACAAATACGTAAGCGCCCGCAATCCAGCAAATGCCTTCGCAGAAACATTGCCAATCCGACAATTAGGGAATTTCCTGCCGTTAATGGGAACAAATTGCCGTGTGAGAGCACAGTCTAAAGTAACTGGAGCCCATAACTGGCCACGCTTGCCCGGCCAACCCACAGAGAGTCCAGCACCGGAAGGTTCGTGAAAACGCCGTCGGGGATGTATGCGATGTTGCCATTGGTGAAATCGCTGCAATTCAAAACGGGTACAATCAGAACAACTGGCCACCCATGGACAAGAAATCATTCTACGCCTTAACAATAGAGCCGACTCACATCGTCTGCAAGGATGTAAGGTCCGAGAAGGCTCCTGGTTCAACGACGACCGGCGCGCCAACATTAGAGCCGACGTTGCTGTGAGAAACAGGGACGCGACAAGTCAGTAAATACAGCTGAGGCTGAAAGGAGCACGGCAACTGCACATCAAACCTACGGAAGCCACTCACATCTGACTCAGACTCGGGAGATCCGCGAACGCACGCGACCGTATAATAACCAGTGGGTTGCGTGCAAATCCCCTGTGCGAGTGGCAAGTCTGATTCAGCAGAATAATAGCATAACATTGCGCACCCGACGGCCAATGAGGAGCACTCTGAGGAATGAATAGGTCCTCTTGCCTGTCGCAGCACTCACAGCGATTCCAAGTTCGGCATGTTGCGGAACACTCCACTTGGGACTTCGGCGATTTGAAGGTATCCGAGATCGCTGCAATTTCGAGGAGATGCGGCCAATATTAATTCACAGCAGTTACTTCAGCACTCAACGCAAGCGCAGCTATCGCCCTCACAGATGCGCCATCGAAAGCAGGCCGTCGAAAGCGCCGGGCGCCAACTTGATGATGGTTGAGCAGAAGGTGCTGCAATCAAATGAGTAACATGAGTGAAAACGTAAAAAAAAAAGAAAAAAAAAAAAAAAAAAAAAAAAAAAAAAAAAAAAAAAAAAAAAAAAAAAAAAAAAAAAAAAAAAAAAAAAAAAAAAAAAGAAAATTTAAAATTGCTGCGTTAATGCGCACACCGCTTTGCAACATATCGGCGGGTTTGGACGCACATTGACGTGAGGAAGGGAAGGTTACGGAAAGTTCCTGCGGCGAGGGTCGTGATCTTGTTTCCGCTCAGATCTCTGGAATCGGAATAAAATTTCAAGGTCTGTGAGAGACATACGACGGACATGCAACAGGGAAGCACTGATAGTGGCGTACATCGTGGCAACCGCGGCGAGGTCGGAGAAAGCATCCGTCGGTAAGGCAGTAAGGTTGTTCCGCCCGAGGTCCCTGCCGTGCACAACAACAGCGTCAGAATAAAACTGAACAATCAATTGAACCGCGCAACCGAATGGTGCAGCCGAAGAACACAAGCACGCGCCAGTGTCTGCGAAACTCACAGCCAGATAAGGCGCGTCAATCCCGCAAAAATTCCATAGGGTAGACCTTGGAGGGCGTTGCCGTTCAAATCGCTACAGGTAACGACGACAAAAACGGATCATTCAGTTCGAATAAAAACACAAGTGTGCCGTGTGGCGAAGTACCCACAGACCCCGAAGCCGCGTTAGATTCGCAAACGTGTCTGGGCGCAGCTCGGAAAGGGACATTTTGTTCATGATCCTGCCGCATTCAGTTGAGCACTGGTGAGTGAGAAGTGGGGCTGGGGGCCCAAGCTTGCACAAGCGTACTGCGAGTTGGCGGGACTTACAGATGCTCCAGTGCCAGTGAGTTGGCAAAAATGCCTGGCGGGAGCCGAGCGAGCGTGTTTTGGGTGAATGTCCTACGTTTGGCGCGAGAAGTCAAGAAATCAGAGCAATTCCATTGCAATTGTGCGCCACGAGTGCATGGATGCCCAGTGCCGGACAAGATCTGCAGCGACACAAGATCGGCAAAGACGCCCTGCGGAAGGGGTCCGAGCCGGCAATCGGAAAGCGGTGCCACGCAAACCACCGCGAGTCAATCTGCTGCGCCACTATACCCTGCAGTTACATTCAACGCCGTGCGCATGTGCAGTACTCACAGACTTTGCAGTGACACCAGGCCAGCAAACGCGTCGGTAGAGACATTCACAAGCGCGTTTCTGCTCAAGTCACTGGAAACCCACAAAAATTAGCATAGAGATCGTTGCAGACGCAATCCATGATGGACATGTGACAAGCTTTCAAATACTACCCCACGTATTATGTGCGGCCATTGTGACAGGCGCCGCAGTCACTTACAGAGTCGTCAAGTTTCCAAGTTTGCGAAAGGGACCCCCGTCAATCGTTCCAATCGAATTATCTGTAAAAGACCTGCCCCGAGATTCTGTTACGGCGGTTCCGGCTCAAATGCGCATCCCAACACACGCTATAATAATGCAAACGTGCAATGTGATCGCTGCAATTATCAATAGTAACAGAAGATGTCGGCTATTCGAGGCAACAATTACAAGATACATACAACGTCTCAAGGGCGGGAATGCTGTCGAAGACGTCGCTCGGGATGGCATTGAATCCGCAACTGCATAAATTCCTGCAAAGCAGGAGTGGATGCACAACATTCCCTCAGAGACTAGAAGTGAACGGAACGCCAATAATGTCGGACGAGCCCACTCACAGGTCCCTCAGTGCGGGAAATCCGTCGAATGAGATGTTCCCGTTGATTCCGAGAGGGCGGTTTCCCTCAAGATTGCTGCGTGGCGACGAAATGCAAGCCATTCCATTAACTGACGATTGCTCCTCAGTGTCAATGTCGGGATGTGCAGTGCAGAGGACGACGACTTACATCTCTCTTAGCGATGTAACGTTCTCGAATATGCTGGCACTGAAGGCGCGCAAGCCGTTGTATCCAAGATTCCTGCAGGGACCCTCGTCAGTTAGCCAGTTTACAGATTCGGCAGTCTCAGGCGCATACACGCAAAATTAACACACACACACACACACACACACACACACACACACACACACACACACACACACACACACACACGCACACACACGCACGCACGCACACACACACACACACACAACAACAACAACAAAAAACCAGTGGCTAGGCCAATAAGGCGGATCCTGAGGATTGCTTACAGGGATCTGAGCATCGGCATGTTCCGAAAGGTGCCAGAGGGCAGCTCCGTCAGGGAACCGTACGAGAGATCGCTGAAATAAAGGTGTTCGATCAGTACTTGAAGTAACGACGATTATCAATGATGCAGTGCGTCCTGCACACTCACATCGCCGTCAAACCAACGCCATTGAAAGCCGCCGCGCCGATGTACGATAGCCTCATTGACAACTTAAACCCACTGCGTTGCACAAACAAGGCAAAGTGAGGACGGCCGACCACCGTGACATAACGATTCAGGCAAGAACAGAGGGTAAACTCACGGCGCGCTGGTCCACATTGGGAGGTCAACGAAAGCGTTGGCTTCGATCCTCCTGATGTAATTTTCACTCAGGTCTCTGTGCAGGAGTACATGAGCTTGCGAAGGGACCCCCTCGAAATCGATCTCTCAAGCGCAGTGTCTAACGTTTGAGAATTCAAAGACACGCAACCGCACTGCAAACTGACCGCACACTCGGCTCACAGCACACGAAAAGGGGAAAGCATGCGCAATTGCCTGAATGCAATACACTGCAAATGTCTGCACACCCACAGTAAGGACAAAATGGGAAGCCCAAAGAAGGCACCGTCGGGTATTGTCGAGATAGAGTTGTCGTCGAGCAAACTGCGCCGAATATCTGCGGTGTTAATGGCATCTGATGAAGCAAAGTTCTGCAGCAATAGTGGTACGTACATTACTCTCAGATTGGGAAAGCCGCCGAATATCCCTCTCGGAAGTTCGGAAATCCAATTGCGGCTGAGGATACTGGATGTTCGGTCGCGCGCAGTGAACACGGATATTAGCTGACAACGAGCACGACACTGTCAATGGCTGGCGGGCAACAACAGAAGTGCACTCACATGTTGTTCAGGGAGACTAGATCCGCGAAGGCATCCACTCCAATTGTTGATATACGGTTGGAAGAGAGGCTCCTGCAGTGTAACGGCACGACCGTCGGTGGCCATTAAGGCGACAACATTCAAAACTGAGGCAATGTGCAAACACATGATTGCTGGAAAAAGACTGTAGCTAACAGAAAAAAACTGTAGGAGGAAATGGAGCTAACACGCACGCAGTTACCCACAGGTAGGACAGTTTCGGCGTGTAGCGAAAGTCCTCACGCGAGATAGACGCTAACCGATTGTCACCCAAAACTCTGGAATGTGAACGAAACATAGCGGTTGTCAATGGCGCCGCACCGACCCCGATGCAGTCGACCGGCACATGCGCATGGCAATACGAACTCACAGCGCAGTGAGACTGGGAACGTTTTTGAACACGCCGGTAGGAATCGTGGTAAATTTGTTCCCGCCCAGGTTGCTGCAAGGGAATCGAGCCGTCATGGACCATGACGGCAGAATGTGCACAGCAATGCGCAAGTCTCCAAGACACGTCTGCACGCAAGGACAAACAACTTACAGTTCCAACATGGAGGGAAGATTTTGGAAAGTGTCGGGTACGATCGAAGAGATGGAACAGCCGCCCAAGTATCTGTCAGTCACGTGATTGGCGAGGTCAGTTCTCAGTTGACACGTACGAGCCATGAACACATGCATAAGGTGACAATGATGCACACGTCAGTCCGCGGGGCCAATAGACGTGCACATGAATCGGATACGCACATGGTCGTCAGATTGGGCAGATTCGTGAAGGTGCCCGCCACAAGGGTGGTAATGGGATTGTTCGACAGATCACTGCTCGTCGAAGAAGAAAGAATGAGCAACGTCTTCCGCTCGCCGCTGCCGGCTACATACTGAAGTAACGGCAGAAAATGATGACACACTCACATCTTCTGGAGAGCGGGAAGATCGGTGAAGGCACCCGGCTCAACCACAGAGATTGAATTACCGGAGATATACCTGAAAATGAGACATATCGTGAGCCGGGCGGACGTCGCGACATGACAGACACCCCCCTCCCCCTCCCCTTCTCTCTCTTCAATCGAGAACATGCGACAACTCTCACGTGACCTCAAATTTCATCGGTCAGAGAGTAAAACACCAATTCAAGTGCCAGCGGCACATTGCCACGCATACAACCAAAACAACGAGCTCACAATGCTGTCAGCGCGGGAAGGTCTTGCAATGCACCGGCAGGGAAGTGCACCAGCGCCGCATCACGAAAGCCGCTGGACAGCAAATTGTGAGCGCAGCACAGCCGAGTCTGAAGCAGCCGCGCAAGACGCGAAAATATGTGTGTCCGCACTTACATGCTTTTGAGCGAAGGAAAGCCCACAAGGCTGCCAACAGCAAGCGATGTTCGACCAAAAAAACCGCTGCACTCAAGACACGCGAGTCAGCCGTTCAATCTGGAACGTAGCACCGAGTCGACGCAACGAAAACCCACATGTCCTGCAGAGCCGGCATGCGTTGAAAGACACCCGCGGACAAGTTGCCGGCATTCACGAGTCGCCTGTCGACGGATTGGCACATTCAGACAAGGTACCAATGGCACACGGTAGACTCATCCATCAGTCCAGTCGGCCGCGGAGCTGACCGTACGGCACCTTCAATGGAAGCCATTAACCAGTGAACACGAGCACTTACAGCGACGTGAGGTTGTACAGGTCGTGAAATGCGGCTAGTGGGGCGTCCGCGCTCCAGCCAATGGTCCTGCACACAAATATGACACGATGAGCAAAAAACGGTTCTTCAAGGACCAATGCCTCCGTTAACAACTCACAATGTTGCAAGCGAGGTGAGATTCTTGAAGATACCGTCGGGAAGGGCCCTCAGATTGCAGCCGTCAAAGTTTCTGCGCACGAAACACAATGTGAGGTTTTGCAAAGAGCAACACAGTTCATTGGCGCAGCCCGTGTGAGACTCACATGGTCGTTAGCGACGGGAAGCCGGCGAAGGCATCTTGAGTGATGCTTACTATGGGATTGCTCGAGAGGTCCCTGCGCGACAATGCGCACAACGCATTTCAGATACGACTGCCCCGATTTTCGCAAATGTACGTAATGTAACTTACAGCGATTGCAGCTGTGAAAGCCCCTGGAGGCGCGGCACAGCAGGAAATTGGTTCTGCGAGAGCCCTCTGCAAATGCAGCAGAGTTAATAAAGCAAACGATGCAACTGCCGCACGCACAGTACAGTTCGGTCGGGCACTTATCCCATTAACAGCGCGACACGCGCTTGGACACGAACGCTTCATCGCTTCACCAACAAGGTAATGAGCGTAGTGTTGTGAAAGACGTCGGGGTGGAGAAATGACAGCCGTGCGCCGCCCAAGAGCCTGCACGCGAATGTCTCAGCGGTGGCAGGACGTGCGATCCAATTGTCGACACAATCTCTCAAGCACTCACACTTGCTCAAGGGACGGCAGTCCACTGAAGGCGCCAGGTTGCACGTCCGTGAGGTTGATCGCGCCATTGATGTACCTATTGACATGAAAGAACGACATCGGATATCAGTGAAGCACGTACTGTATGCGCAAGGGTTGGTGGTGCAGACGCGCTCAGCTGCGGCCAAACAGCATTACATGGCACTCACACGACGCGCAGCTTAGGTAGATTACGGAACAACCCGGCGGGTATGTTGTACGAGAGTGTCTTGGAAAGGTACCTGTGCCGGAGCGAGGTATTGAGTGCGCCACAGACGGCTCAAAAACACGCACGCAGACGTACACTTCCTCCAATAAGTCGAGGCCATCGAACACACAGCCACACACGCGCGGGCACACGCACACGCACACGCACACACACGAACACACACACACACACACACACACACACACGCACACACACGCACACACACACACACACCACGCGCACACACGCGCGCACGCAGACGTACACTTCCTCCAACGAGCTGAGACCATCGAAGGTGCCGGCCTTGACTGTGAGAAGAGCATTGTCGTACAGGGAGCTGCAAGAGGTTGCGACGCATGCCGGGAATAAGGGCCATGAAATGTATCGGCAAGCAGGAGTCGCTTAGCCGGCTATTACACACACATACACACACACACACACACACACACACAGGCGCCCGCGCGCGCGCACACACACACACACACACACGTACAAACACGCTCAGACACAGACACACACACACACACAGGCGCGCGCGCACACACACACACACACACACACACACACACACGCAAGCACACAAACACACAGGCGCGCGCACACACACGCACATGCGCCGGCACACACACACATACACACACACACGCCGGCACACACATGCGCGCGCAGACACACACACACACACCGGTACACACACACGCACACTGGGGATAAATGCAGTTACTAGGATTCGAAGTGTGCCGTGGCGTTGACAAGAAGTGAGTGAGCAAATGCCATTTGAGTGCATCGACGATGCGGGCTGCGGGCATCGCACTTACATCTTAACAAGGGATTTCAGATTGCGGAAGACGCCGACTGGAAGATCCTGCAACTTGTTGTCCGAGACGTCCCTACATGACGGCAAGCACGCACACGCACACAGTAACATAGTTACACATAGCCACTGACTGTCGCACTCAAAACAATAGTGCTCCGACTGACGGGCTTAGAACAGACGCTCAAGAGAGCGGGAGCCTCAGTCGCGACAACTCTGCCATAGTGCTGAACAGACTGAATAAACACTCACAAAGTAGTCAGCGCGGCCGAGTTGTTCCCAAAGAGCCCCTCGGGAAGGCTCGTTAGCCAGTTGAGCGAGAGGTCCCTGCGCATGCCGCGGCAAGGCGGCACCAGATCAGTCAGCGGCCTGATCCCACAACCACTCGCTAGCCGTGCAGCGGGTCCGGAAAGCCACGTGCACTCTCGGGAGCCTGCCGGTTGTGCGAGTCGGTTGGCACGTGTGCAAACGGTACACAGTAGGCAAATCTAGAGGTCAGCGGTGTCGGTCGGCGCCACCGGCACTGCAGCGACGGCATCATGCATGCACACAATCACGCACGCAGGACGGCCTGACCGCCGTCAGTGACTACTCACAAGACCTTGAGAGAAGGAAGCGTGTCGAACACCCCGATCGAAATGCTCGAAATGTACGTGAAACGCCAGTTGCTGCGCAGGAAACATTCGGCAGATCCGTTAGCAACTGACACTCGGGCGCTGGGAACCGGCGAGTGCTGGTCACAGTGGTGGATTAGTACACCCGGCGTCCGCCGGTCCCGCGGGCGCAGTCCGACAGCCTGTGTGTGCGTGCCGGGCCGCGCGCCCGGCGCGTGCCACTGCACTTTGTCAATTGCAATGTGTGTGCACGCCGGCGAACTCTGAATCAGCCGGCACCACAAATTAAAATGCCACTGACCAGAGTGGAACTCAAGCGGCTGAGTGAAACACACACACACACAACCCACAGTGTCGTTATGTTGGCGGCATCCGGCCCGAAATCGCACGACTTGACGACCTCGACGAAAATTCCGAATGGTGTCTGACTGCTCGGCGCCCCAACGCACGTGCAATACGTGGGACACGCTTCGGCAGTGCGGAACGAAGCCGCGATCAGGCCGAGCATGCAAAGCGCCACGGTAAGCGACGGCACGGCAGCACCGGCGGCTCGGACAGTGGTAACGCCGTGCCGGCCGGCGCGCCGGGCGGCCCCACTTGCCGGCACGATGGCTGCCGGAGCCGTCCGCCGGCGTCCGAGAGGCGCGCGCCGAAGCGTCGAAACGCTCCGCGGCGTCCAGTTTGGCCATTTCTTTGTGACCGACACAAACGCAGAACGCAGGGGCTGTTGTTTGTCTTTGTGTGCTTCGCCGAGCCAGTCAGTGGAACTCTCTGGGATTGAACGATGGGGTCTACACGGCAAACAGACCCTCGGCTCGTCTACGCATCCGGGGTCGCCAAATTTCAGCACGTGACACCACGTGATTGCACGACTGCGTCGATTTGTGTGTGTGTGTGCATGTGTGTGTGTGTGCATGTGTGTGTGTGTGTGTGTGCATGTGTGTGTGTGTGTGTGTGTGTGCATGTGTGTGTGTGTGTGTGTGTGTGCATGTGTGTGTGTGTGTGTGTGCGTGCGTGCAGAGATACGTGAGTAAATGTATATATGCGCAGCGTACTAACCGATAAAATGAGCGACTGCTCTCCTTCGACCGAGCACGGCCACTGATAGCACCAAAGTGAGAGGGAGTGCTCTGCTTTTGTTCGAATGCGCTGCGTGCGGTTGCTGTAAGAAAGTCGCATCATATTTTACGGTTCGCCGCTGAACGCTGCCGATAGTGCTGTATTCGGCACTGTAGAGGCCCACGGCGCGCGAATGTGTTGTTGGCCTAGGGTCCCTTTCCCCGTCCCCGTCCACGACCACCACCACGACCGCCCCGCCGCCGCCCTCGACCGCCCCTCCCGCGCTTGAACATCGGATGGCGCGACTGTGCGTGGCCGGAGACGACAAGGTCGTGGAGCACCTGCACGCATGTGCAATAGCGTTGAGACCGTCAACTCGAAGAATTGGTGCATTGCAAGCAGAAGGATTCACAAACCCCGTAAAAGCGGGCAGCAAGTAATGTGCGCATGGGGATTCGAACTCACGTCGTCGCACTGCATGCACCCGACAAAGTGCGTCTCCCCGCTGCCGAGCGGCGAGTTGTTCTTGCTGAACTCGACTTCGAGCAGGCGCATGCCGCAGTCGCACCACGAGTCCTCCAGCGTGGACAGCGCAAAGGCGCCCTGGACGACAATCACACGCACAAACGGAATGTCAAAAGAGAAGAAAGCGAAAAGGCGACGCTGAAAGCTCGAGAGCGAAGCCTCGGCATCCCTCAGAAACGGCGATAACGACAATTGCGCACTTGCCTCGCACAGGTGCAGCACAAAGCTGCAGAGGTTGCACGCGATGCGCCACTTTGGCGCGCTGGCCTCGTCGAGCACGAGCGTCCCAAACTCGCACTCTGCGCACGGGCAGACGCCGTGCCGTGCCATGGAGTGGGGACACGACGCGTTGGTGCACCGGTTGCAGCCCATCGCACCCTTGATGCCGCTCGCACCCTCCGCGAGGCCCTCGGTGGGGTTGTTGTAGCACGCGGGACAGATGATGAACGACTTGCCGCGCGTCCCCGTCGAGTAGAGGACGAGCTCGAAGCCGTCGAGCGGGCACGTGATCTCCTTGTAGAGCTTGATGGACCCGTTCGAAGGCAGGCCGTACGTACGGTCGCAGTGCGCGCAGTGGAGGCGAGGGGGGACGAGTGGCACGTAGCGCATGTACTTTCGACAAAGGCCGCACTTGGAGAGCACCTTCGCCTGCGCGGCTGCGGGGCTAAAGGTCGCGCCGAAGAGCTCGTCCATGCAGTCGAGGCGCGCGACAAAGTTGAGGAACTGCGAAGCGGGAGAAAAAAATTGGTGGGTTGGAGGGTGCTCCCGTCCCGGTGTACATTGCTTGGACACGGAGGGCAAATCGATAGTATAATATGCGGTCATTCGTATTCTGCGGACATTTGTGCGCTTCACACCTTTGCCTTGAAGCGCGCGGTGCACTCGGCGAGGACGACGGCGTATTCGCTCTCGCGCGACGCAATCCTGTTGAGGTCGCGCTCCATGGCCGATCGCATGGTTGGAAGACAGAGCTCGGGGTCGATCTGCTGGTAGCCGTGGATGAGGACGATGCCGAGGGGCGTCGGGACGAGCGTGCGACCTGTGTAAGGGTGCGAGGTGCGAGGAACAGATGAGGGCTACAGAAACCTGCAACTTCAGTGAAACGCACACCATATGCATATGCACACGTACGCACAGACGCACACGTGCACAACCACATACACACGCGCACATATGCACTGCGCAGACGCATGCACAGAGACACACGGGCACCCACCGGCGCCAACGGTCACGTAGTTCCTGTTGCAGATGTTGTTGATGTGGACGGCGATCGAGGCGTCCGTCCCAATGCCGTGCTTTTCCATCAGCGCGATGAGCTCGGACTCCGTGAGGTACCCCGGCGGCGCCGTTTGCCGCTTCGAGAGGCCCGTTTCGACCACCTGGCACGCGTCGCCCATCGAAAACGACGGCGCGGAATCGCTGCGTTCCTCGTCTTCGGCGTCCTCGTTGTCCATGTCCTTTGGAGACAGCGAATCAGCTTAAGTCATAGATGCGTGTCCATCGACTCCACGGGAGTGGGAAAGTGAGAGCGGATCAGTGCAATGTGCGCCCATATGCGCTTGCAATTCGAGGGAGGAGCTGAGTAAGAGAGAGCCCACAAAGAGCAGATACACGCCCAAAGGAATACCAAATCGTGAGGGATAGGCCAAAGGACAGCAGCAAGCGAGAAATCCCAATTCAAAGGAGCAGAAATGCCCCACGCGGACATGAGGGAAGAGAGTGGCGTTAAGGTAACACGATGTTGAAAGAAAAAAGGGCCTGCGCACCTCATTCGACGACCACAGCTGCACGCGCGTGAAGCCTGGGTCCAGCATGGTGATGCCGACGCACGTGAAGAATTCGTCGCCGATCGCAAGGCGGCTCTTCGTGCGAACGTACCTGACGAGACGAACCCTCAGTGGTCACAGCACATGTGCACACGCATGGGCGCACACACACACACACACACACACACACACACACACACACACACACACACACACACACACACACACACACACACACACGCACACACACACACACACACATGTACAGCAATATCTGGCGCCCACACAACAGACGAACGCTTTCGGGACCCACTTGCAGTCCGGTCCGACAGTCGCGAGAAAGTGGCGGCAGATGAGCGAGTACAGGCGATACGCGCGCGGGTCCAGCTCGTGCGCGTGCGCCACCGCGTGCGTCGGCGTGATCGGCGGGTGATCGCCGGCGTCGTGACCGGCGCGCGCCTTGTTCAGTCCCGTCGACAGCAGCAGGCCGGCAAAGTCGCCCCAGTCGCGCGACGCACGCTGCGCACGCACCGTTCCTTCGAGATCGAACGAGTCCGGATACTTGGTTGTCTCCGTGCGCGGGTACGAGAGGAAACCCTGCGGTCCCCCACGGCACAGACGATGATATTTAGAGAAAAGTGTACGCCACTCAACGACCAAAAACGGATAGAGACAGATAAGGAAGAGAGGACACGCGAGAGTACCACTAGAAACGCCGCAGCGTACGCACCTGTATGTACAGCCGCTCGGCCACGTCCATCGCCTCGTGCGGTCCCATCGCCAGTGCCTGCGACGCCGCCTTCAGCATGCCCACCGTGTTCATCGGCAGCGGACGCGGCTTCGATTTCGTCTTGCTGGAGACGTCGAGAACCGTCGCCGTCGCGTTCTGGCGCAGCGCGCGCTCGAGGGCCACTGCGGCGCTGTGGTCAAACGTGCGCTTCTTCTCCCAATCGAGGCTGACGACGCGTCCGCTCGGGTGCCGCACCTTGGCACACAGGACCCAGTAGTCCTCCGGCTTGAATGTGGCGATGCGGTCGTGCCGCTCGACACACTGCGCGGGTGGAGAAGAGGACGGGGGGCGCGGAGAGTGTGAGTAAACGAGAGCAGAGTCGGCTGAAACAAGGCAATGTCCGTCGAATTACAAGCGAAAAAAAGAGGGGAGGGGCTGAGAGGGGGCAATTGCAGTTATGGCTGCGCGCACAACACCCACGAAGCCGAGGGTCGGCGTCTGGCAGGGGCCGTAAGAGATGAGCGTCGAGTCCAAATTGGCGTACTTTCCGTGGAAGAACTTTGTCTGCATGCGCGTGAAGGCGCAGCCGATGCGAAGGTCGAGCTCCTGCGTTGCGACGGCCGGAAATTGAGCCGTGCGAACGAGAGAACAATAGGAACGCGCACACGTGCACACACGTGCAGCGCAGGCGCCAATCCCCCCCGTGATAACATGAGCGGCTGTGAGCGGCGATTCTACCCGTCGTGCACACACGCGCACACAAGGCACACGCACGCACACGCACACACCTGCCGCGCGTCCACGGAGAGCGACTCGTACACGTTGGGCATTCCGAGGTTCGCCATCGCGTGACGAATCTCCACGTCCGTGATCGCAGAGAACTTGGCGCGAAAAATCGTCTGCGGTCCGCGCCGCGCACTCCCTCTCGCACTCGGCGCAGGTGCCGCTGACGTCGACTGTACCGCAACCGGCGTTGCGTGCGACGAACCCCCGCGACCCCCGCGACCCCTATCCCCACCGCGACGACCACGCCCGTCCCCGCGGCCACGCTCATGTCTGTCCCTCCCCCGTCCCCTGCCACGTCCCCGCGAGCTCTCCGGAGCGGCGTCAGGGGCAAAAGAACCCTCCTCGTCAACATAGCCCGCGTCCTCGCTGTGAGACGGGTGCGCAGCGGGCGCGACGGCGGCGGGCGCTGGAGGAGGGGGCGCCATTGTGATGGCCTCGAGGTCGTAGCCGACGTCGGCGCGGCGCATGGACCTCGCCACGGCGTCGATGACCTCGAAGGAGATGTTCTCGCCCTCCCTGTCGCAGTCGAGCCACAGCACGAGATAGTCGATACCGTCCGCTTCTGTGCGCAGGAAGCGCGTCATGTGCATCTTTGGGTTGGCCTCTTTCTTCAGCGCGGTCGCCTCGAACAGCTCGACGGGCTCCGTCGCATTCCAGTCGTTGAAGCGCCCCTCAAAGTCGAGAGAGAGCACGTGTCCACAGACGGATGTCATCTGCGCACGTCGCAGACAATGAGTGAGTGTGAGCGCTGTGCGCATCCGTATACACGTCAGCCAATGAAGAAGCGAGCACTAAAACAAATGTGACGAGCGCGGCAAGGTCCTCCCAACCCCTCACGCAGCGCGCACCTTGAAGAGCACGGGCTCGCGCCGAAAGTCGCCGTGCCATTCGTACACGGTGCAACCACGCGTGATGCCCTGCCGCGAAGTGCACTGTCCGTTCGAGAGAATGCGCGCAATCGCACCTGCGAGCGACGGCTTCTCCGCGACCATAAGCACCGACTTCATCTTCCGCTCAGAGCGCAGCCTGCGCAGAGCGCATGAAGTGACGCGCGCACGTGTGTGTGTGTGTGTGTGTGTGTGTGTGTGTGTGTGTGTGTGTGTGTGCATGTGACACAATAAAGTGCGTAGAGTGGAGTGAAACGTGGATTTTCGTACAGACAAGGGCGCTTATAGCTATAAGCGCCCTTGGTACAGAGGTGTCTTCGTGCCTGACAGTCCAGACTCACGCCCATGTCACCCGAGCTGAGTGGATCTTGACGAAGTTCGGGCTGTTCCACGGCCCAACGGGCCCGCCGAAACGCACGAACGCCAATACAACCCCCTGAAGCGACACTGCATCGCGTACAAGACAGCAGTATTTGCAAAGTCCGTGCGCTGCTGCCGACAGCACGTGTCGGTCTGCCTGCGTCGTTGGACCGTCGTTGTTGCCCGTCACTGATCGGGCGGGGAGCACTGAGCACGCAATGGCACAGGCCCTCTCCTTCCTGTCTCGCATGGCGATGCGCGCAGCCATTACGGCCTCCGCACTTTACGTCGCCGCCTTCGTATTTCTGTGGTTTGAAAGCGTCTCGCAGGGCGTCGGAAAACCCGCCGCCGTCGAGTTGAGCGTCAGGGTGGACTTGCCCGTTCGTCGCATTGGACCCCCCATGCACGACGAGCAGAGAATGTACGCAATCCCCAATGCAGCGCCTGGTGAAAGGGCTTTACTGTCGGACCGGTGGCTGGATGCGGGGCGTCCCGGGCGAAAGAGCAGGCCGGGAGTGTGTGCAGGTGCGTGTGTGAGGACAGTATGTAGGCCGATAATTCGCCCTTCATTCCAGTCTGACCACGAGCGACCAACGCGGGCGCCCACACGCAGCGCACGGCTCGTCCTATCCCGGCGGCTGTTTCGTGGTGATTGCGCATCTTGTCGCATCGCGTGTCGAGTGGGCGCAGTCGATGGGCTACACCGGCGAGTCCAAATTCCTCGACTGCCTCGTCGCTGCACATGGCGACGCCGACGGGGGGACCTCACACATCGAGGTCGTCGAAACGGCCACACGTGACGAGCTCCTTGCCGCACTGTGCGCGACCGCAGAAGCGCGCAAGGGGGGTTCGGCGATACGGTCGGTCCTGGTGCTCACCGACCCTGACCCAACCGTCGCCGCCGAAATCAGGGCGGACGTGATTGGGTGCGTTGCGAAGAGCGGCGCCGCGCACCGCATCGTCGACTTCTTCGGAACTGCGCCGTGGGCACCTTCGCGCTTCCCGTGGGTGAAGGCGCGCGACTATCTCTCCATGGCACCCAACGACTACAACACATTCCTCGGGTACTTTTTGGTGAGCGCAAGACCGAACAGAGAAAGCCGACATATCATCCACTGCGCGCTTACGATAACCGCCCATCTCGTGCGCTTCTGCAGGAGCATTCAAGAGAGCCGCCATCGTACCGACGGCGCCAGTGCGTCGTATGGGGAAAGCTCCGTCGCTATTACACGCGAGAGGCCATCGTGGCGTTGCGAGAGGCACTTGCGGCGCTCGATGCGCAGAGCGGCGGACGTTACGACATCACCCTCGTCGGCGTTGTCAGCGACGCCAATCCCGAGGAGCTCGAATACAAGATCGAGCCCACTGTGGGCCCCCGCGGCCGACGCGTGCGCATCACTCGCACGATGCCGCCAGACGAATACAAGGCGCTCGTGCGCACGTCGAGGTGAGTTTGCGCCAAGCGACGTGGTGAAACGCGAAGAGAGGGAGGGTTGCCGGCGCAAGACCGCGGCAAGAGGCCGTGTGGTTAGGCTGAGA
Source organism: Pigoraptor vietnamica (assembly GCA_943704525.1). Classification (NCBI taxonomy): domain Eukaryota; class Filasterea; order Ministeriida; family Capsasporidae; genus Pigoraptor; species Pigoraptor vietnamica. Next base: position 44,942 of record CALSCQ010000793.1, read on the forward strand.
CCGTCTCTTCATTACACGCACGCAGGTGCCTTATTGGATTGGGCGACCCCCTCCTCGGTCCATCTGCCGTCGAAGCGATCGCCGCCGGGACAGTGTTCGTCAACCCGGTCTTCGGCGACAGCATCGCGGGGCGCGCGTACGACAGCCCCGACCGCGCGCGCGGGGACGCTCGCCGGTACATCAACGGCGTCGTGCACGGGAGCCAGCATGCACACCTTGCCGAGCTTTCGGAGACGGACCCGGACGTGTCGCGGCTCGTGTGTCCGTACAGGCGCGGTAACCCAAACAGCCTCGCCCGCTGCATTTCGCGCGCCATGGACGACGAGTGCGAGGCAACGGCAGCGGGAGGGGGCGCGGGGCGATGGTTGGCGCCGTTTCCGCCGCTGCTCGACGTGCGCGAGAGCACGTGCGGGCAGAGGACGCCGCACATTCCTCGCGACTACACACGCGAAGCGTTTGTGCAACGGCTGCTGAGCGTGGCGAGGGACACGGCATGACCGCAGCGACGAAAGACGAATAGGTCTGCACAGACCGCCCGGATGGATGAAATGTGCGCGCAGAGTCGTTCTCACGTCGCCGTTGTAAACGACGCCACGCGCGCCGCCCTCACGGCCACCGGCGCTCCCGTGAGCTCCTCCACGCCGCCACTGCCGGTGCGCAGGAGATGCCTCACGAGCGTCGAACTCACCTCGTCCGACTCGCACTCTATCAGTTCGAAAGCGCCCAGTCCACGGCCGCCGCACCGTCCGCAAGTCGTCGCCGATGCGTCGTCAGTGGATGCGCGCGGGCCGTCGAGGCAGTGACACGGCGCGCGATCGAGGATAGAGGGCGACTGGGGACGGGAGGGGAGCATGTCGGAAAAGCCGGGCCGACCCACGCAGAGGACGTCAAGCGCGGTCTGTTGTGAGAGGCGGCACTTGACGGCGTGGTCAGCGCCGCAGAGGTAGTACACTGCGATTCGCTCGGAGGGAAATGCATGGCGCAGCAACAGCCACACGTGGTCGACGACGTCAGCGTACGAAGCGTAGTGCGCGAGTGGGCGCGTGCACTCCCACGTGCTGACCGAGACGAGCGGGGACGATTCGACGGCAGCGCGACACATTGCAACACTAAAAGCGAAAGGGGAAGTCTGAGTATTGTCCTCAACGAACAACGCGACAATGAAGACAACGTCACGTCGAGCAGTGGCGTCCACTGTCGCATGCGTATTGCGACTTCGTGATAACTCGGTGAAACGGTCAAACGGCAAGCAGCGCCCATGGCCACAGCCTCATGACCATGATGTCTGCACCACAAGACAGCGAACAGGGACGCACCGCTCGTCCGTGGACGCAAACGGCCCGTCGGGAAACTTGGCCGCCACCCACGCACCGTGCGAGGGCGAGATGATGCCACCAAGCACAGCGACGCGACTGTCCCCGCCACGCACGCTCTGTAGGTGATCGCGCGCAGCCTCAAACATGCGCACGTGCATGCGGTGCACTGGGTTGTAAGATCCCGTCGACACGAGCACTGCCAGTTCCGGAGGGGTGTGTGCGTGTTGCTGTCGGTGCACGCGGCTCTTGTGTGCGGCGAGCGACGCGCGAATCTTGTCAAGAGGGGTACAAACGAAGGCGTCGTCGGAGAGCAGGTGCGCATGACGGCGAGAGCTCAAGCGAGTGTGCCTGCGCAGAACAGTTGCGTTTGAATTCCGCAGGTAGAGCCGCACTCACGCGCGCACAGCCCTCACAACACACACACACACACACACGCACACACACACACACACACACACACACACACACACACACACACACACACACACACACACACACACACACACACACACACACACACACACACACACACACACACACACACACACACATACACACACACACACACACACACACACACACGCACGCACCTCGACGCAATCGGTCGCAGCACGAAGCCGCCCGTGTGTGCGTCGCGCACAAACTCCATCGAGGCGGGTCCCTCATTACGACAGTGTTCCTTTGTCCCCTCGTGCAGGGCAGATGAAGGAGATGGTGTCGTGTTCGGGCGTAACAGCTGACGTTCTGGACGTAACAATCACCGCAAGAGGTGGGAGTCAGCTGTGACATCAACCCAACTGACGAGGAGAGTTCAATCGCAGTGCCGCGGGCTCGTTTTTGTCGCCGTTTTCTTCCTTTTTGTTCTGAGAATCAACTGACAAAGAGGGCCCTTATAGACTAGCACGTTCTCCCATAGCTGGCCGCGTTTGTGTGAAGGGGCGGCGGGATAAACACACGCGGGATTCGTCGACACAAACCAACGCCAACCACCCGCCGCGACCGGCGTGCGACTGGCCATGTTTTCCAACATCAGAGGCCTGTTGGACAAAGTGAGGCAAGATGTCCAAGTCTCCGTGCAGCAGAGGTGAGCGAGGGACGTGTCGCTCGTGCTCTCAGTGCATCTCTGGCAATAGTGTATCGGCAACTGTGTGTGTGTGTGTGTGTGTGTGTGTGTGTGTGTGTGTGTGTGTGTGTGTGTGTGTGTGTGTGTGTGTGTGTGTGTGTGTGTGTGTGTGTGTGTGTGTGTGTGTGTGTGTG